>JAREIK010003344.1:459065-479941 GCA_029783825.1 Sapria himalayana | reverse complement strand
TTTATCTATCAGCCTATCTATCTATCTCTTTATATATTTCTCTATCTATCTCTTTTTCTATCTATCTTTTATCTATCTATTAATATTTGTAATATGCCTTTCTATCAATCTATACACTATCTATGATCAGTCTATGAGAATTTTAGTATATCAGCTTATCTATCTTTTTATCTATTTATTTATCTATATCTCTCTGTTTCTCTATGTATGTATATATCTCTCTATATATATTATCTGACTATCTATCTATCTATTTATTTGTCTATTCTCTATATATCTATCTATCCTTCAATCTTTCAATATAACTATATTTGTTTAATTATCTATGTATCTATAATATATATATATATTATATATCTTAATGTCTATTTGTCTATCTAATATCTATATGTGTGGCTATTTATCTTTTGATTATATATCTACTCTCTATAAGTCTATGAGTCTATTAGTGTATAAGTCAATGTAATTATCGATCTATTTATTTGTCTATATGTCTATCTATCTATATGTATATATTTTGATCTATTTATTTTTCTATATGTATAACTATCTATTTAACTATATTTTATCACTTTATCTATTTATATGTCTATCTAGCTATCAATCATCTATCTGAATATCTATCTATTTGTTTATTTTTTAATCAATCAATCTATCTATCTATCACTATCTGTATATATATATATATATATATATAATATCTATCTAGCTGTCTATTGTCCATCTATCTACTCATTATTCTATCTATTCATCAAAATGTATTTTATCTATATGTTAATCTATCTCTATTATATGTTAATTGTCTGTCTATCTATCTATTTGTCCAATCTATCTATCTATATCTATCCATTTGTCCCTTTGTCAATGTGTATATATTTATGTGTGTCTATATTTAATCTATTTAACTATCTATATGTCCATATATCAATTTGTTAATTATTTATCAAACTTTCTATGTCCATATCCATCTATTGGGGTATCTGCCTATTAGTCATATTTGTCTATATATCTATCTATCTATATATCTACATTTCTTTCTTTCTAGCTATTTATATCTCTTTATATGTATATCTGTATATATATCTGTCTATGGTGTCTATCTATCTGTCTGTCTATCGTTTATTGTCTATCTATCTATCTCTTATTTTTATATAAATCTCATAAATCTTTTTATCTAGTTTTTGTCTATTTGTCTATCTATCTATCTATCTATCTATTAGTCTGTCATCTCTTAGTCATTTGTCTGTCTATCCTTATGCATAACTATATATATATATATATATATTTATAACTATCTATCTATTTATATATCTATCTACCTATCTATCTATCTATCTTTATATCTATCTACTTATATATTTATGTATATATATATATATAATATATATATATATATATATATAGCTCTAATTTTATATCTATCAATATCTACCTATCTATTTATATATTTTTTTCTATATGTCTATAATCTATTTGTCTATCTGACTATTTGTCAATCTATCTATTAGTCTATCTATCTATCTATCTATATGTCTATCTGTCTTTATGTATATGTGTCTATCTATCTATGTGTCAATAATCAATCTCAATTTATGTATCTATCTATTTATATTTATATCTATCTGCATCCACTTTGAACAATCTAACTGTCATATTTATCTATTTATCTTTCTATCTATATGTCTATCTTTCTAACTATCTAACTATCATATATATCTATCTAACTCTCTTCTACTTAACTATCTAACAATCATCCTATCTATGTATCTATCTCAAAGTCATATCAGTATATCAATCTATCAATCTATCAATCTACTTATCTATTTCTCTTTCTATCAATCTTACAATGAATCAATCAATATATCTATCTATCTTTGCATCTGTCTAAAAATTTATCTATCTATTTTCTATCTCTCTACCTTTATATCTATCTATCTGTCACCTATCTATCTATTTATCCATCAATCAACAATTTGAATATCTATCTATCTATCTATCTGTCTATATGTTTTATCTATCTTTCTATCAATCAATCTATATGGCTATTTAATATCTATCTACCTATCTATCTTTCTATCTATCTATCTATCTTTATATCTATCTACTTATTATCTGCTTATATGTCTATATATATATATATATCTATCTATATTTTTTTATCTATCAAAATATCTGCCTATCTATCTATTGTATTTCTATCTATATGTCTATTATCTTTGTCTATCTGTCTATTTATCAAATCTATATATTTATTTGTCTATCTATCTATCTATATGTCTAGTGTTTATATGTAATGTGTCTATCTACCTATGAAACTATCTATAAAATATCAATTTCTCTATCTATCTATTATATTAATATCTATATGTCTATCTTTCTAACTATCTAACTATCAGATATATCTATCTAACTCTCTATCTACTTAACTATCTAACAATCATCCTATCTCTGTATCTATCTTAAAGTCTATCAGTATATCAATCTATCAATCTATCAATCTACTTATCTATTTGCTCTCTATCAATCTTACAATGAATCAATCAAATCTATCAATCTATCTTTGTATCTGTCTAAAAATTTATCTATCTATTTTTCTCTCTCTCTACCTTCTATCTATTTGTCCCACCTCTATCTATTTTCCATCAATCAATCAATCTGAATCTGTCTATCTATCTTATGTCTATATGTTTATCTATCTTTCTATCAATCAATCAATCTATATGGCTATTAATATCTATCTACCTATCTATCTCTTATTTATCTATCTTTATATCTATCTACTTATTTATCTGCTTATATAAGTATATATATATATATATATATATATATATATATATCTATCTATATTTTTTATCTATCAAAATATCTGCCTAGCTATCTATATGTATTTCTATCTAGTGTCTATTAATCTATTTGTCTATCTGTCTATTTATCAAATCTATATATTTTTTATTGTCTATCTATCTAATATATGTCTATTTGTTTTATGTATATGTGTCTATCTACCTATGAAACTATCTATCAAATATCAATTTCTCTATCTATCTATTTATATAAATCTATAGTTCTATCTTTCGAACTATCTAACTATCATATCTATCTATCTAACTCTCATCTACTTAACTATCTAACAATCATCCAATCTCTGTATCTATCTTAAAGTCTATCAGTATATCAAATCTATCAATCTATCAATCTATCAATCTACTTATCTATTTGTCTTCTATCAATCTACAATGAATCAATCAATCAATCTATCTATCTTTGTATCTGTCTAAAAATTTATCTATCTATTTTTCTACTCTCTACCTTTCTATCTATCTATTTGTCCACCAATCTATCTATTTATCCATCAATCAATCATCTGAATATCTGTCTCTCTATCTATCTGTCTATATGTTTTATCATCTTTCTATCAATCAATCTATATGGCTATTTAATATCTATCTACCTATCTATCTCTCTATCTATACAATCTTTATATCTATCTACTTATTTATCTGCTTTATGTCTATATATATATATAATATCTATCTATCTATGATTTTTTTATCTATCAATATATCTGCCTATCTATCTATATGTATTTCTATCTATATGTCTATTAATCTATTTGTCTATTGTCTATTTATCAAATCTATATATTATTTTATTTGTCCATTTATCTATCTATATTCTATTTGTTTATGTATATGTGTCCTATCTCCTATGTTACATCTATCCATCTATCAATTCTTATCTATCTATTTATATTATCTATATCTATCTTTCTAACTATGTAACTATCATCTATCAATTATCTTTCTATCTATGACATTCTTTAATTATATAACTATCATATATATCTTATCTACCTCTCTATTTATCTAACTATCTAACAATCATTCTATCTATGTATCTATCTTAATGTCTATTTGTATATCAATCAATCTACCTTTCTATTGTTTTTCTATCAATCTATAAATGAATCTATCTATCTATCTTTCTATCTATCTAAAAATCTATATGTCTATTTGTCTATTTTTCTACCTTTCTATCTATCTATGTGTCCATCTATCTATCTATTTATCCATCTATCTATTTATATATCTATCTTTCAATCTATCTGTCTATATTTTTATCAATTAATCAATCTATCTATCTATATGTTTATCAATATATCGATCTATCTATCTATCTACAAAACAATCTATCTATTTCTCTATCTAAAATTATCTATCTATCATCATTATGAATCAATCTATTTATCTATCTATTTGCCTATCTACCTATCTACCTATTTGGCTATATTTTAATCTATCTATCAAACAATCAACTATCTTTTTGTATATCTATCTATTTCTCTATATTTCTTCTATCTATTTTTTATCTATTTATCAATATTTTTGGCTCTTTATCTATATATTTGTCTATCTGTCTATCTATCTTTCTGACTATCTATCTATGTATCTTTCTTTCTTTCTGTTTATCTGTTTATATATCTACCATCTATCTTTCTATCTGTCTTTTGTTTATATCTCTCTATCTATCTAATTGTCTATATAAATATCTGTCTATTTGTCTATCATCAATCATCATTATATCTGTGTTTGTCTATCTATCTATTTGTCTATCTATATATCTATCAATCTATCTATTATATTCTTTCTAGCTATCTACCTATCTATATATCTATCTATCTGTCTATTTTCCTATTTGCCTATTTGTCTATTTGTCTATGTATATGTCTGTCTATCTATCTATCTATCTATCTGTCTATCTATCTATTTATCTATTGCCTATATGTCTATGTATATGTCTGTCTATCTATATGTCTCTCTGTCTATTTATCTACTTGTCTATCTATTTATCTATTTATTTATATCTATTTATCTTTATCTACCTATTAGTCTATCTATATATCTATATATATGACTATCTATATATGTATTTATCTCTCTTTGTTTACTTGTCTATCTATCAATCTATATATCTCTCTATGTTTCTATATGGGTATCTTTCTATCTAGCTATAGGTCTATCTGATTATCTATATATGTACCTATTTGTCTATTTGTCTATCTATGTAAAGGTCAAACTATCTATCTATCTATCTATCGGTCAATTTGTCTATCAATATATTTATATATCTAAATATCTATCAATTACTCTCTCTATCTTTTTCTATCTATATATCTATTTATCTATCTATTTGTCTATCTATCTTAGTCTAACTGCCTATCTATCTATCTATCTATCTGCCTATCTATCTATTTATATATTTGTTTATCTGTCTATATTTATTTTTCTATTTATAAATCTATTTATATATTTGTCTATCTATCTTTCTGCCATTCTAGTTATTTATCTATTTATATATATATATGTTTCTTTCTATCTATATATTGATATATCTTTTTTTGTTTTTTTGTTTTTTTGTTTTCTCTTTAGTTTTGTTATAGGTTCGACAGGAATACACGAGGAAGGTAGACGGCTGGAATCATGGGAAGATTAGAGCCAGACGCACGAGGAAAAGGAGGGATAGAGGTCTGTCCACAAGGGCATCACTAAGCTGCTGCTAAAGAGTCTCCAATGAGGATGCTGCTGCTGTCTAGAACTTGTGAAAGAGCCTCCAGGGATGCTGATAAAACTGCTTCCATAAATATGCAGTGACAATATCAAATAAAGAGCCTCTACTGAGTACATATCATGGAAAATCTGTTGCTATCTGTTGCAGCCAAAGCACATGTAGAGAGTTCCCTGTTGCTGCAATGAGATCTCCTGCTGTTGAGACGAATATGCCCGCTGGTGTGGAAAGACTTCCTGCTGTTCACGGTTATATAATAAGGAAGAATCATACAGAGAGCGGTTACTGCTTCAGCTAATCCTAAGAAAATGATAACTTCTCTGAATTATTGACTAGGGTATTGCTTTGTAAATAGTATGTCTTTTAAGTTTTCTGAAGCTGTAAAGGTTTTCCTCCGCCTACAAGTGAGGGATATGTTTTCTTTAATAAATGATAAAATCTTTTTTTTAAAAAAAATATATATTGATATATCTATATTTTTAACTATATATATGTCTATCTATCTGTCTATCTATCTATCTATATGTCTATCTATCTGCCTATGTGTCTATATATCTATTTATCTATCTTTCTATTTTTTTATCTATTTAGCTATCTATCTGTATATTTGTCTATTTATCTATAATTTTATCTGTCTATATATCTATCTCTCTATAAGTCTATGAGTCTATCTATCAATCTCTCTATCGATCTATTTGTCTATCTATCTATCTTTTTTTCTTTGTATTTTTCTATTTGTATATCTCTCATTCTATATATCAGTCTATTGGTCAACTAGTCTACCAGTCTATCAATCAATCAATCTATCTTTCTATCTAAT
Source organism: Sapria himalayana (assembly GCA_029783825.1). Lineage (NCBI taxonomy): Eukaryota > Viridiplantae > Streptophyta > Magnoliopsida > Malpighiales > Rafflesiaceae > Sapria > Sapria himalayana. The sequence goes on along the minus strand of JAREIK010003344.1, from coordinate 473,556 downwards.
TTTTTTTTTAAAAAGAGTTTATTAATATTAACCCTCTCTTTTGGCGGAGGAATACCATTTTTACAAACTAAAATCTACACATTCCCCACTTACAACCTTGACCCTTATCATTAAAAATTAAAAAAGATCTAAAATTACTAAATCTCTATTCTTGAGAATCATTTGCAATGGATGCACTTTTTTGAGATTAGCTATATATTTCTTGTATATAGCTATAACCCTTCTTGATATGATCTCTGAAATCCACTTGAGCTTCTTCTACTTCGTTGGGTTTCCATAATTCCTGCCCTCCTAGACTATTGGTTTATGCCTATTCTATGTTGACATTACTGATTTCCTGCAAAACAAAGCAACATATCTACATACTCATTCATTCATCTTGTTTACCTTATGGCTGCTCTTCTTCTTGCCTTTGAAGTTATCCTTTACTCTTTTAACCTCTTTTGTTCCAGCTTGATAAAGCTAGCAAATTACTCCAAGTGATTTTTCTGCACTTTATCTTATCTCCATTTCCACTTACATCTATGCCCCTTTAGAGCTTCATAAACTGAGTCCTTCAGCTTTACAGAGTGCTGGACCAGCCTCCTAGTCTAGGCACTTACAAACCCAATAAATCTATAAACTATCGTAAATTAACACATGACTCTTCACAACATTCACACATAGCCACTTAACCTAAACATTAAAACCATAACCAAACCATGACTAGGACTCCAACAATTCCAGCAGCTGCTGGATTTACTGGATGTATATACGAGGGACTTCGCTGCTAAGAAAAAAGAAATAACAGAAATATATTCTAACAACCGATATCTTACCTTACCCTATTCCTTTAGCCTCCATAATGATCTTACTTGTTTACCATTTTTCCTTTTTTTTATTATTCACCTCAGTTTCTGTTAATCCCCTTCAGGACCATGGAGATTTTAAGATATGAGTCTCTTATCACTTTGAACAGCAGGGAGTCTTTCCTATCCAGTAGTTATATTTGTCTCAGCAGCGGGAGTACTCCTGACAGCAACCGGGGGCAGCAACAGACAACAACTATCTCTCCTTTCCCCTGTGCGTCTGGCTCAAATCTTCACGAGATTCCAGCCTTCCTCCTTCGACATGTATTCGCTGATGATCATAGAACAAACCAAAGAGAAAACAAAGAAACAACAACCATGCCTACCAGAACTTTACACCCTACTACCCTTATTCTTGATTAATCTAATACAACATAAATCAATTATTAACGATTACTCCCCTTTCACATACTGCAAGGAAAGGACATAATATATATTGACCTGTAAAGAAAATCAAAATACAACCTTTCTATAGAGATTATCGACTTCTGCCAAAATGCGGAATTAGCAGATTAAATATGCAGAAATTCTAAATTACATACATATTATTTTAATAACCGTTCAGTATAGCTATATGCCATTCTGCCAAAATGCAGAATTAATATATACTACCATGGGATCTCCTTCATATATATCCAATTAGCTCCATCTGTCATATCTTCATGGATTGTTTATTTGTTCTTATATAAGGAAAACCCATTTTATCTAGACATGCTATTCCCTTTAGTCTATTTGGCATGAACTTCTCCTTATAATCTATATTTCCTCTGATGGTGCCTATTTTAGATAGATAATCCGCTAGATTATTGGCTTCTCTATATATATGTATTATTGAGGCCTTCAGTTCTTCCAGAAGATTAAGAATAACTTCTAGATCCTCTTCATACCTCCATAATATTTTCTTATTTATTACCGTATCAACTAGTAATTTTGAGTCTACCTGAACTACAATGTTTTTAAAATTTAGCTGCTTACATATCTCTAACCCTGATTTTAATGCTCTAATTTCTGATTCTAATGCCGAGGATGCCCTACTAGCTCTGGTAAATGCTCTCTGTACTGTCCCTGTATGATCTCTTATTACTCCGCCTCCTCCTGCTATTCCAGTGTCCCTGCTAAAACTCCCATCCGTATTAAGTGAAAGTTTACCAACCGGCGGAGCATTCCACTGTATACATTTAGCCCATTACTGTTTTATCACTTTGTATGTGAGATCCCATTCATTCTCAAGCTTCTTTTCTTGTTCCAAATCCTGTATTACTATCGGTTTTATTATTGTTATATTATATATTTCCTTTTTAATATCTTTTATAATTTCTGTTAAGTTCATCCTTATATTTTCATATTTACTTTTGTTTCTAGATTTCCAAATGCACCCGATAATTAGATGCGGCAGTTTCTGACTAAGCCATTTCCTGGCTGGGCTTTTCATGTTTACTTTTCCCCATTTTTTAACTTTATCTATTAATCCATCTTCTATTTTACATATTCTTTTTTTCCCTTCCATCTCTCTCCATATTTCTGCTGCAATGGGACCATTCGAGAGCAAGTGATCAGTTGTTTCAACCGCTTGAAAACAGCATTCGCATCTTGAGGCCATGTTAATCCCTTTCTTTTGTACATTTATATCTACCGGTATGGCGTTCAATAATGCCTTCCATGTAAAGAAGCGCAAATTTTGTGAAACATTTTCTTGCCATACCCATTTAAATAGAGTTTGTATCGGTTTTTTCTTTCTAATCAAATCTTTTGCCGATTTGAGAGAAAAGTTTCCTTGTGGTGTTAACATCCATTTCCAGCCACTCTTTTTTAGTATAGAGTGTGAGTCTACTATCTCTTTTTGTTTTTCCATTGACTTCCAACTGTTCGAAGCTTTCTTGGAAGTCTTATTTTTATTATCTAAATATTTTACCCTCATATATTTAGCTCATAGATTATCACTTTCTTTAAGACTCCACCAGCTTTTACAGTCCCAGGCAGCTGCCGAGTCCTGAAGGCTCATAAGACCTAAGCCTGCTTCCTCTTTCGGGTAACAGATACTTTTCCAGTCATTCCAGTGTAGTTTATTTCTGCCTTGTTTTTTACCCCATAAGAAGTTTGCCATTTCTGATTCGAGTTTTTTAATAAATTTTTTTGGGGGATGTATCACTGATAAAATGTGTGTGAATGTGCTTTGTAATACATGTGAAAGCAGCGTAATTCTCCCCCCAAATTCTAGGAGTTCTTCTTTCCATCCTGCTATTTTCTTTCTTAATTTGTCTTTAAGGTAAGTTAGATATTCTTCCTTCAACCTCCCCTCATATATCGGACAACCTAGGTATATTAATGCCTCTTCAATTTCCGCGAAACCTGTGATATTTTTTATTTTATCTACTAACTTTGGTTTTGCATTTTTTGCAAGCATAAACTGACATTTATTTTTATTAACCATTTGTCCTGTTTCTTTTTCAAAGATTTGCAGAAGATCCATAAGATTCATTAAAGACTTTGTGCTATCATTAGTAAATATTATAAAGTCATCTGCGTAGGCTAAACAACCTATTCTGGGTGTATTCCTTGGTTGTCTGAATGACATTATTTTACCTTCGGATATTTTCTTGTTCAAGTTTCGTATTAATAGTTCTATATATATATCAAAAAGAAGGGGGGATAACGGATCCCCTTGCCTTAGACTTTTATTTGGGTTAAATTCATCACTTAACTTACCATTTACCATGACTCTTACCCAGGTGCTTGAAATACATCTATAAATTAAATCTATGGTCAGCTCAGAGAAGCCGAAACTTCTTAACACAAAGCAAAGGGTATCCCATTCCACTCTATCGAATGCTTTCGATAGATCTAGTTTGACCACTAAGTTTTTACTTCTAGCTTTACCACCTATTTCTTTCATCATTTCTTATGCAAGTTTTATATTATCAATCATTAATCTGTTTTTAACAAATCTAGTTTGTTCCTGAGATATTATAGTAGGTAAAATTAAGCTTAGCCTGTTTTGTAATATTTTGGCCAATATTTTATACATAGCATTACATAAACTTATTGGTCTATAATCCTCACATTTCTGTGGTGATTCTTTTTTAGGAATTAGTACTATATAAGATTTTGCCCATGATTTTGGGATTTCGGCCCCTACAAAAAAACTTGCAATTGCAGGGACTAGCTCAGTTTTAATCGTGTTCCAGTTTACCTGATAAAAATAATTGTTCCAACCATCAGGTCCTGCAGCACTATCTTTATCCAGGCTAAAGACAGCTTATTTGACTTCTGGTTCTTCTGGGATCGATTCCATTAATTGATTTTGGGCTTCCGTAATGGTCATCCTAATCTCCTGCATTAGAGAATTATCTATCCTACTTGACTGACTACATAATTGATTTTCAAAGAAATTTTTAAAGAGAGCACCTATTTCCTTTTCCTCTTCTACCCATTTCCCTTCTTTATTTATTAGACCTTTAATTTTATTTTTTGAGATTTTATTTTAGACATATTATAAAAGAATTTAGTATTGCGATCCCCATCCTTTAACCATTTTATTTTTGCTCGTTGTTTCCAATAAATTTCTTCCATGTGTAATTTCAATCTCAATTCTCCTTTAGTCTTGCTCAATTCTATCCGAGATTCATTGTTATTCGTGGAGTCAAAATCGTCCTCCAGCTTGGCTACTTTTTCCTCTAAGTTTTTTAGCTCCTGATTTAATTTTCCAAAAACCTCTTTATTCCATGTTTTTAAACAAGCTTATAGCCTCAGAAGTTTAATTGATAGAACTTGCATCGGTTTTCCCTCTACTGGTTCTTTCCAGGACTCTCTGACGAGTCCTGCAAAGCTCGCATGCTTTACCCACATATTTTGAAATTTAAAATTAGATGTACTACCCTGGTTACTATGAATCGTGATAAGCAGGGGGCTATGGTCAGAGCAAGTTCTATTAAGGTGTCTAAGCCCCGTAATCCCTTGTGAGGTGACACACTTTATGTTACACATAATCCTATCCAGTCGGGCCCAGATAACTCCTCTTTTTTTCCAATTATTGCACCAGGTATATCTTGAGCCGGTGAAATAAATTTCCATTAGATTCGTAATGGCTATTGTATCATTAAATTGTTTCATGGCTACCTTATCAGGCGGTTTTCCTCTCTTCTTTTCTTGAGGGCTTCTTATTATGTTAAAGTCGCCCCCTATAAACCAAGGTAAATTTCTACTTGCTATATCTTTCATTTCTTCCCATAAGAAATGAAATTTACTGTGCCATTTTTTGCATAAACTGCTGAGATTATTTGATTTGTGTTCTTATCTAATTTGAAATGTATTATTTGTTCAGTATCTTTTATTATTTCAATTTTCATTTTACTGTGCCATAAAATCCAGAGTTTACTATTTAGATTAGCATACGCCTTATTAAATCCTAAAATTTCTCTATATTTATTTAGTTGATCTTGCAGAACCATTGGTTCTGTAATAATCAATAGTGAGATTTTGTGTTCTTTAATTAAAAGTCTTAACCTATTTATCGTGGGGCTATTAGCTATCCCCCTAACATTCCAATATAGGCATCTATCCATTAAAAACTAATTTGGCTTGAGCTCGAGTTGTGCGCTTAGATTCATAAGAGCTATTAGCATATTTTTTTGTGTTTCTTACTATTTTAGGAGTGTGAGGAATTTCATACCTAATCTCCTTGTATTTTACCTGCTTTCCAAGCGCCATGGCCATTTGCTTTAGGGCCTCCAAGGATTGGGTTCTCGAAAGATTCCCCCAATCTTCATTATAAATATATATATCATCCTTTGCTTTCGCCTCAGGCTCTTCTTGAGATTCTTCACTCTTATGAATTGAAGGGCAACTAAAAATTACCGAATCTTCTTCAGGAAAATCCAGAAGATCCTCATCTATCCACGCATCATCTTCAAGACTTTCTTTCAATACAATTCTTGTTTTAGATGCTTTTTTTTATATTTTCTCTTGTGGTTTACCTCCTCCCATCCTTTATTTAAGTAACCTCATTCTCTATCCCCACATTCTGCTCTTTCGAGGTTCCTTCATCCTGTGTAATGTTTGAATAATCTGGAGGGATGCTTGAAATTATTCCTTTATTCAGATCTCCCTTCGGCTGGATATTTAGAACCGAAGCCTCCTCTTTCCTTACCCATTGCATCTCCTTCCTACCTACTCCCTCATTCTGCTGCCCGTCTTCTTTTCCCACCTTGCACGATAAAATATCATGCCCGAGCCTCTTACACTTTGTACAGTAGGAAGGGAAGCTTTCGGGGACGACAGTTTGCCAATACCCCTCGGCCTGTTCCCCTTCCCCACTACCTATCCATACTTTATCAGGCGGTTTAGTTAAGAGGTTTAGCTCGATGCATACATGTGCTTTATTCGGCCTAGACATGGTTCTTGTGGCTTCATCTCTTAACATGGGCTTACCCACGCACGATGAAATTGCATAAAGAGAGGATTCAGAGAAGAGATGAAGTGGCAAATAAGGCAATGTAAACCATACCGGAGCTATAGGCGGCTCTTCAAGAGGAGTAAACTCCTTTGTCCACTTCAGTATACGCATGGGAAAGCCATTAACTTGCCATATTCTGCGCTGCCATAGACGATATTGATCTTCTAGTAGAGAGCATTGGAGCACGACATGCTTGGCATCGAAATCAGCAAATTTCACCTTCCCCTTGAGCTTTAAATTGTCAATGAATTTCTGAACTCCAATCGCACGAGGCCTACCATGAGAGAACTTACCAACGAGCGAGTATTCGAATGGCTCTAAGAGCCTACGAGATTCCTCAGCTGAGAAGATGATGGCCGGGAGCCCATTTTTGTTCCCTTGGATACGTGAAATCGGCACGGTTCCCTTTACCATCGAAGCAAACGACTTATTTAAACATAAGTCAGATTTTTCCATACTCATCTTGTTTTGGACTAGGTTTGAACAGTAGTGGAGTCACAATCTGAATCCCAGAGCAGTTTGCACAGAAGTTCCCACAACTGTTGACCGAACCGTTTACTCCAGAAAACTAATATTTCTGGAGGAACGAAGGCTTAATAACACAGAAAATCCCAGAAGACTTAATAACCGTTTACTCCAGAAAACTGATATTTGCACAGAAATAACAAAAAACTTAATAACACAGGAAAAAAAAAATGCAAGAAGAACCAAGGCTTCCGGCTTCTACTAGCTTAATATTTCTTACCCGTGTTGTTGTTCCTGTTCACCCGTATTACTTCATGCCCATTTCAGTTTACCTTTTGATAAATATTCTTAATTTCGCGAGAGAATCAATGAACACTTCGTTGCGTAAAAAACTAGCAATTACTCATAATAACGCTTTACAAATTTAACATACCATAGCAGTTCACTAAGCAATTTACACGATATTTCACCCAACAATCCACATTAACAGTTTATCCAAGATATTCGCAAGATGAAAATGTTATAGAAAATGCGAGAGAAGTTAAATCAAATAGCAATATACGAAGCAATTCACATAAAAGTTAATTTAAGGTAAATCGTGAGAGAGAAATCTAGAAGAAACCGCAAGAGATTTTTCGCCGAGTTTTCCTCCAGCAAAGGATTTCGCCTAGAGCGTTATCTTTCTATCTAATTTATTATATATCTATTTGTCTATATTTTGTCTATCTATCTATATACCTATTTTCTATCTATATATCAGCTTATTACTCAATCAATCTAACTATTATTTGTCTCTCTATCTATATGTCTCTTTATCTATCTCTCTATTGGTTTATCTATCTATCTGTCTATCTGTCTATATGTCTATCTATCTCTCTATCTATCTGTGTATATATCTATATGCCTATCAATTTATCTATCTATCTATAAATCTATCTATCTATCTACAAGACTATCCATCTAGCTATCTATCTGTCTATTTGTCTAACTATCTTTCTCTAAATATTTCTATCAGTATTTTAGTCTATTAGTCTATCAGTCTATCAATCTATTTATCTAACTATTTTTCTGTCTATCTTTCTATCTAATTATCAATCAATCAATCTATCTTTGAATTTTTCTATCTATCAATCATACTTTTAGTCAATATCTCTATCTGCTTATCTATCTATCTATCTTTCTATCTATTTGGTTATCTATCTCTCTATCTATATATCTATATGTCTTTTTGTGTATCTACCTCTTCATCTAACTATCTATCTATCCTTCTACTCACACACACACACACACACACACACACACACATATATATCTCTTTCTGTCTATCTTCTTATATTACAATTGATCTATCTATCTTTCTGTATGTGGGTCTATCTGTCAATCTTTTTATCTTTCAATCTATATATCTATCTATTTGTGTGTATATATCTATTTGTATATCTATCAAAATGTCTATCAGTCTATATCTTTATATATATATATATATATCTAACTTCTATTTGTTTATCTATCTATCATCTATAGATCTGTCTATCTATCCATATGTCTATATATCAATCTTTATTTATTTTTATCTATATTCGGTATGTCTATATATATATATATATGTATGTATTTATGTATCTATTTATGTATTTATCTATCTATTTATCTATCACTCTATCTATATATCTGTCTATCTGTATATCTAATTATATATCTATCTATCTTACTATCTTTCAGTCTATTAGTCTATTAGTCTATCAATCTTTCAATATATTTCTTTATCTATCTATCTATCTATCTATAAAGCTATCTATCTATCTTTCTATCTGTTAACCAATCTCTATGTCCATCTATCTATGAATTTATTTATCCTTCTATCTATCTATCTATCTAATTATCTATCTAATTATCTATCTATAAATTTATATATTTATCAATCTAAATATCTATCTATTTCTGTATCTATCTATATGCTTATTTGCCTATATTTTTATCTATCTATCTATTGATATATCTATCTATTTGTCTATCTATAAATCTCTGTATATATTCCTCTATGTTTTTATTTATTTATCTTTCTATCTATCTGTCTAAATGATTCTTTATCTATTTGTCAATCTATCATTCTGTTTATCTATCTAGCTTTATATCTACTTATATATTAATTTACCTATATTTATAACTATCTAACTATATATCAATAGATCTATCTATCTAAATATTTGGCTATTTGTCTATTTATCTATTGATCTATCTATCTATTTGTCTATATTTTTATCTTTCTATCTATCTACTTATTTTGTATATCTATCAAACTATCTATCTATCTTCCTGTCTATTTGTTTATATGACTATCAGTCTATTTATCTATCTCTCTATCTTTTTGTCTATCTATGTATTTATTTTTATATCTATCTAACTATTATTCTAACTCTCATTATATCTTTAGTCTATGTGTCTTAATGTTTATCTATCTATCTTTTTATTTATATATCTATCTATTCTCTATTTATTATCGATATGTTGATTTGTTTATTTTTATATCTATTTATTTATCTATCTATCTATCTTTCTATCTATCTATTAATATATCTGCGTATCTATCAATCTTACTATCTGGCAATTTTTCTATTATTTATGTTTCTATTTGTCTATCTATCTATCTATCTTCTACATATCTATATATTTAGTTTATCAGTCTATCTAACGATCTATATTTGTATTTATTTTCTTTCTATCTATAAATCTATCTATGTTTCTATCTATCTACCTATCTATTTGTTTATCTATATATCTATATATCTGAATAACTCTCTATCTACCGATCTACCTTTCTATCTGTTAATTTTTCTCTCTATTTGTCTATCCATATATCTTTTAATTTGTCTAACTAACTATCTATCAATCTATAAGTCTATTTGTCTATTTGTATATCTATCTATCATATATATGTCTAATGTCTATCTACCTATATGACTAGCTACCTGTCTATCTATCTTTCTATTTGTCTATCTACCAATCTATTTATCTATCTATCTCTCTATATATCTAACTATTTATCTGACTATCTATCCATCCATCTTTCTTTCTATTTGTTTATTTATCTATTTGTCAATCTATCTATTTATTTATATATCTATCTATCTAATTTTTTGTCTACAAATCTATCTATCTGTATATATCTATTTGTTTATCTATTTATCTATTTATATAAGTGTTTGTCTTCCTGTCTATATGTCTATCTGAATATTTGTCTATTAGAATATCTATCTATATGTATATTTTCTTATATGGCTATCTACCAATCTATCTTTTTGTCTATCTATTGATTTTTATATCTATTTATATTTCTATAGGTCTATCTAACTAATTGTCTATCTATATATCTATTGATATATATATCTGTCTTTATGTCAATTTATATATCTATCTATCTATTTATATGTCTATTTGTATATCTCACTATCTGTTTATTTCTTTATCTATATATTTCTTTATCTATCTATATTTCTATATGTATTTCTATCAATATGTCTATCTTACTATTATCTATATGACTAACTATCTATCTGTCTATATGTCTATTGATCTATCAGTCTATCTATCTATCTATCTATCAATATATCTATCTATTTCTCTATCTCTATCTATGAAAATGTCTATATATCTATCTATCTATTTGTATTTATATATATATATATATATATACACATATATATATATATATATCTCTAAATCTCTTTATCTATCTATCTATATATTATTTATCCATCTATTTGTCTATATATCTATCAATTTATTAGTCTATATAACTATGTGTCAATTTATCTATCTATATTTCTTTCTATCTAGGTATTTGTCTATTAGTCTACTTGCCTTTCTATCTATCTTTCTATCTATCTATATATTAATCTGTCTATCTGTCTATTTGGCTATTTATCTAACTTACTATCTATATATCTATTTGGCTATCTTTCTATCTATCCATATGTCTATCATCTATCAGTTAGTATATATGACTATTTTTCTTTCTTTCTATTTACTTGTCTATTTATCTTTCTATCAATTTGTCATTTTTTCTATTTTCTATTTGTCTATCTGTCAATCTGCTATCTATCTATTTGTCTATCTATCATTTTTGTTATCTATCTATCTGTTTATTTGATAATCTAACTATCTTTCTATATGTCTATTTTTAAATTTGTCTATATGTCTATCTGTCTATCTATTTATATCTCTATAAGTCTCTCGATCTATCTGTCTATTAGTCAATTTGTCTATCTATATATCAATTTATCTATCTATCAATCTCTCTATGAATCTATTTTTTATCTATCTATCATCAATTTATCAATCTATTTATTTATATCTATCTATTAATATTTATATTTGTGTATAAATATATATATATATATATATATGTATGTATCTAAAAGTCAATCAATCTGTGTCTATTTATATATCTAGGTATCTATCTATTTATCTAGGTATCTATCTATCTATGTATCAGTTTATCAACTACTTGCCTTTCTCTCTTTCTTTCTATCTGTCTATCTGTCTATCTATCTATGTCTGTGTGTATATATTTGTGTATCTAGCTATCAATTTATTTATATATCTATCTATCAATATAACTATTTGTCTATCAGAATATCTATTTATATACCTATTTATCTCTCTATCTATCTGTCATTATGTCTATTTATCTATCTAACATTTTTTTGTCTATTTATCTATATACCTATATGTATATTTTTCTATTTTCCTATTTGTATATCTCTCAATCTTTCTATCTATCTTTTTATTCATGAGTCTATTAGTCTATCTATCTATCTATATAACTATCTATCTATCGATCGATTTATCTCTCTATCTGTGTGTATATCTATCTAATTATCTATTTATATTTTAGTCTATATATCTATTTCTATATCTATTTATATACATATCTGTTTATTAATCTATCTATCTATATATCTATTTGTTTACTTGTCTTTATGTCTTTCTTGAATATATCTATATGTTGATCTATCTATATGTCTATTTGTCTATATGTCTATTTATCTATATATCTATCTATTTATCTGTCTATCTTTCTATTTGTCTATCTTTCTATCTGACTTTGTATCTATCTGTATATTTTACTATTTGCTAAAATTTCTATCTATCTATTATTTTATTAATTAATTTGTCTATATATCTATCTATTTATCTATTTATTTGTTTATCTATTTATTTGTTTATCTATAAATTAGTCTATTAATCTATTAGACTATCTATCTATGTATGTTTATTTCATTATTTCTTTCTTTATGTCTATCATTATATCTATATACAAGTCTATTAGTCAATCTGTCTATATGTGTATCTAATCTATCTATCTATTTATTTGTCTATCTGTATATCTATTTATCTATATATCTGTATATTTATCTATATGTATATATGTCTGTCTATCTATCTGTCTTTCTATTTATCTATCTATTTTTCTAACAATCTATTTGTCGATATGTTAATATTTTTAGCTTTCTATTTATCTTTATGTCTATCTATGTATTTGTATTTCCTCTATATGTTTATTTCTCAATATATCTTTCTATTTATCAGTTTATCTATCTATATCTCTATTTATCTATCTATAAATCTGTCTATATATCTATCTATCTAACAATCTATTTTTCAATTTGACTATTTGTCTATCTATCTATCTATCTATCTATTTTTTAATATGTCTATTAGTATAAAAAAATCTATCTATCTAGCTATCTATCCGTCAAATTCTTTATAAGTCTAGAAATCAATTAGTCTATCAATCATATTGGCCTCTTTATCTATTAGTCTATCTTTGTGTCTATTTCTTTATATAACTATTTGTCAATCTATCTATCTATATATCTGTCTATATGTATATCTGTATATCTATCTATTTGACTATTTCTCAAAATCTCAAACTATCTATATGTGTATCTGTCTATTTGTATATATATTTATCTATTTGTCAATATTTCTATCTATCAGTCAATATATCTATCAGTATATATCTATCAGTCAATATATCTATCTATTTGTCAATATATCTATCAGTCAATATATTTATCTATTTGTCTATTTCTCTATCTATTAATCTCACTATCAACCAATCAATCTATCTAACTATCTAATTATCTCTCTATCATTATGTCTATATATCTATCTTTCTATCTGACTATGAGTCTATCACTCTATTAGTCTATTAGTTTATTTATCTATCTTTCTATCTAAATATCCCTCTATCTATCTGTCGATATCTCTATATTACTATCTTTCTATTTGTTTATCTATCTATCAATTTATTTGTCTGTTTATCTATCTATCTACCTAATTATCTATATATCTGACTATCTATCAATATATCTATCTATCTTCATATCAATCAATCTATCTATGTGTTTATTTATCTCTATCAATATATATCTATTTATCTATCTATCAATTTGTCTATCAATCTTTCTATCTATATTTCTAACCATCTATCTATTTGTCTATCTATTTATTTATCCATCTTTCTATTTGTCTATCTATATATTTTTCTGTGTAAATCTGAATATGTGTTTATATTTGTATTTGTTTATTAGTCTATTTTCTATCAGTCTATCCATAAATCTATCAATTTGTTTATATGTCTATCTATCTATCAATCATTCTGTTTGTCTATCTTTATATCTGTCTTTATATCTATCTTTATATCTATCTATCATTATAAATAACTGTCTATCTATCTTTCTATTTGTCTATCTTTTAAACAAGTTATATGTTTATTTGTGATCAATCAATTTGACTATCTATCTATCTTTTTATTTATCTATGTACCTATATCACTATCTGCTTAACTATCTATTTGTTTTTCTCTATATCTATCTATTGATATCTCTATTTGTATATCTATATATCTTTTTGACTATCTGTCTATATTTCTACTATTTATTTATCAATTAGTCTTTTGTCTATATGTCTACTTATCTATTAGACTGTCTATCTATCTGTCTATCTTTCTATCTATCTATCTATCTTTATTTTTTCTATCTACATGTCTACTTGTCTATATATCTATCTATCTGTCTATCTATCAATTAGTCCTTCTATCTTTTTGACTATATGTCAATATGGGTATCTATTTATCTATCTATCTTTATGTCAATATATATATATATATATATCTATCTATCTGTCTATCAATCAATTAGTCTTTCTATCATTTTGACTATATGTCTATATGGGTATCTATTTATCTATCTATCTTTATGTCAATATATATTTGTCTATCTGCCTATTTGTCTGATTATCTATTTGTTCATCTGTCTATCTGTATATATATTTATCTCTCTATTTGTCTGTCTATTTTTTAAAATATATATTTATCTAATTATCTATATGTCTATCTATCTATTTATCTAAATGTCTATCTCTTTATCTATCTATCTATTTGTGTATTTCTTAATATGTCAATCAATCTTTCTATCTATCAGACTATCTCTCTATCAATCAATCAGTATATCAGTCTATTAGTCTGTCAGTTTATCTATTCATCTATCTAACTATCTTGCTATGTATTTATTTTTCTATCTTTCTATAAGCATGTCTATCTATGAATCTAACTATCTTTCTTTCTATCTCTCTATTTGTCTATCTATATACTAGTCTATATCTATATCTATTTATCTATCTATTTATATATCTATTTATCTTTATCTATCTATTTTTC
>JAREIK010003344.1:392569-454317 GCA_029783825.1 Sapria himalayana | reverse complement strand
ATATTTTTCTATTTTCCTATTTGTATATCTCTCAATCTTTCTATCTATCTTTTTATTCATGAGTCTATTAGTCTATCTATCTATCTATATAACTATCTATCTATCGATCGATTTATCTCTCTATCTGTGTGTATATCTATCTAATTATCTATTTATATTTTAGTCTATATATCTATTTCTATATCTATTTATATACATATCTGTTTATTAATCTATCTATCTATATATCTATTTGTTTACTTGTCTTTATGTCTTTCTTGAATATATCTATATGTTGATCTATCTATATGTCTATTTGTCTATATGTCTATTTATCTATATATCTATCTATTTATCTGTCTATCTTTCTATTTGTCTATCTTTCTATCTGACTTTGTATCTATCTGTATATTTTACTATTTGCTAAAATTTCTATCTATCTATTATTTTATTAATTAATTTGTCTATATATCTATCTATTTATCTATTTATTTGTTTATCTATTTATTTGTTTATCTATAAATTAGTCTATTAATCTATTAGACTATCTATCTATGTATGTTTATTTCATTATTTCTTTCTTTATGTCTATCATTATATCTATATACAAGTCTATTAGTCAATCTGTCTATATGTGTATCTAATCTATCTATCTATTTATTTGTCTATCTGTATATCTATTTATCTATATATCTGTATATTTATCTATATGTATATATGTCTGTCTATCTATCTGTCTTTCTATTTATCTATCTATTTTTCTAACAATCTATTTGTCGATATGTTAATATTTTAGCTTTCTATTTATCTTTATGTCTATCTATGTATTTGTATTTCCTCTATATGTTTATTTCTCAATATATCTTTCTATTTATCAGTTTATCTATCTATATCTCTATTTATCTATCTATAAATCTGTCTATATATCTATCTATCTAACAATCTATTTTTCAATTTGACTATTTGTCTATCTATCTATCTATCTATCTATTTTTTAATATGTCTATTAGTATAAAAAAATCTATCTATCTAGCTATCTATCCGTCAAATTCTTTATAAGTCTAGAAATCAATTAGTCTATCAATCATATTGGCCTCTTTATCTATTAGTCTATCTTTGTGTCTATTTCTTTATATAACTATTTGTCAATCTATCTATCTATATATCTGTCTATATGTATATCTGTATATCTATCTATTTGACTATTTCTCAAAATCTCAAACTATCTATATGTGTATCTGTCTATTTGTATATATATTTATCTATTTGTCAATATTTCTATCTATCAGTCAATATATCTATCAGTATATATCTATCAGTCAATATATCTATCTATTTGTCAATATATCTATCAGTCAATATATTTATCTATTTGTCTATTTCTCTATCTATTAATCTCACTATCAACCAATCAATCTATCTAACTATCTAATTATCTCTCTATCATTATGTCTATATATCTATCTTTCTATCTGACTATGAGTCTATCACTCTATTAGTCTATTAGTTTATTTATCTATCTTTCTATCTAAATATCCCTCTATCTATCTGTCGATATCTCTATATTACTATCTTTCTATTTGTTTATCTATCTATCAATTTATTTGTCTGTTTATCTATCTATCTACCTAATTATCTATATATCTGACTATCTATCAATATATCTATCTATCTTCATATCAATCAATCTATCTATGTGTTTATTTATCTCTATCAATATATATCTATTTATCTATCTATCAATTTGTCTATCAATCTTTCTATCTATATTTCTAACCATCTATCTATTTGTCTATCTATTTATTTATCCATCTTTCTATTTGTCTATCTATATATTTTTCTGTGTAAATCTGAATATGTGTTTATATTTGTATTTGTTTATTAGTCTATTTTCTATCAGTCTATCCATAAATCTATCAATTTGTTTATATGTCTATCTATCTATCAATCATTCTGTTTGTCTATCTTTATATCTGTCTTTATATCTATCTTTATATCTATCTATCTATATAAATAATTATCTATCTATCTATCTCTCTATTTGTCTATCTTTTAAACAAGTTATATGTCTATTTGTGATCAATCAATTTGACTATCTATCTATCTTTTTATCTATCTATGTACCTATATCACTATCTGCTTATCTATCTATTTGTTTTTCTCTATATCTATCTATTGATATCTCTATTTGTCTATCTATCTATCTTTTTGACTATCTATCTATATTTCTACTATTTATTTATCAATTAGTCTTTTTGTCTATATGTCTACTTATCTATTAGTCTGTCTATCTATCTGTCTATCTTTCTATCTATCTTTTTGTCTATCTATCTATCTTTATTTTTTCTATCTATATGTCTACTTGTCTAAATATATATCTATCTATCTGTCTATCTATCAATTAGTCTTTCTATCTTTATGACTATATGTCTATATGGGTATCTATTTATCTATCTATCTTTATGTCACTATATATATATATATATATCTATCTATCTGTCTATCAATCAATTAGTCTTTCTATCATTTTGACTATATGTCTATATGGGTATCTATTTATCTATCTATCTTTATGTCAATATATATATTTGTCTATCTGCCTATTTGTCTGATTATCTATTTGTTCATCTGTCTATCTGTATATATATTTATCTCTCTATTTGTCTGTCTATTTTTTAAAATATATATTTATCTAATTATCTATATGTCTATCTATCTATTTATCTAAATGTCTATCTCTTTATCTATCTATCTATTTGTGTATTTCTTAATATGTCAATCAATCTTTCTATCTATCAGACTATCTCTCTATCAATCAATCAGTATATCAGTCTATTAGTCTGTCAGTTTATCTATTCATCTATCTAACTATCTTGCTATGTATTTATTTTTCTATCTTTCTATAAGCATGTCTATCTATGAATCTAACTATCTTTCTTTCTATCTCTCTATTTGTCTATCTATATACTAGTCTATATCTATATCTATTTATCTATCTATTTATATATCTATTTATCTTTATCTATCTATTTTTCTATTTTTATATATGTATAATTGTCTTTCTGTATAACTATTTTTCTCTCTATCTGCCTGCCTACTATTTGTCAATCAATATATCTATGAATGTAT
The DNA here is from genome assembly GCA_029783825.1 of Sapria himalayana. NCBI lineage: Eukaryota > Viridiplantae > Streptophyta > Magnoliopsida > Malpighiales > Rafflesiaceae > Sapria > Sapria himalayana. The sequence goes on along the minus strand of JAREIK010003344.1, from coordinate 451,209 downwards.
CTATATGTCTTTCTATCACCTATCTTTTTAATAATCTATCTATTTTTTTATCTAACTATGTATCTTTCAATATGTCTCTTTATCTATCTGTCTATATGTTTATCTTTCTATCTATCTATCTATATCTTTATATCTTTTTCTCTATCTATCTATCTATATATCTATTTGTCTATCTATCTATTTAACTCTCTATCTATTTATATATCTTTGTTTATTTCTTTCTTTCTATCTGTCTATCTATCTATCTTTCTATTTTCCAATCTATCTATCTATCCATATATCAATCTATCTATCTATATGTCTATTTGTTTATCTGTCTATCTAATTATTTATTTATCTATCTATCTATCTATATATTTATCTATCTATTTTTTTATCTATCTATCTATATGTCTGTTTGTTTGTTTGTCTGTTTGTCAATAAATCAATTAATCTATCTATCTATCTATATCTCTATGTGTCTTTCTATCTATATGTGTATCTATGTATTTATCTATCTATCTATCTGTTTGTCTATCTATCAATCTATTATTATTTTTTTCTATCAGCTTATCTATATATATATATATATATATATATATATATATATATATATATATATATATGTCTGTCTATCTATCTATCTGTCTATTTATCTATCTATCTATTTATCTACTTATATATCTATTTGTCTGTCTGTCTGTAAAAAAATCAATTATTTTATCTATCTATCTCTCTATGTATCTTTCTATCACTATGTGTATCTATCTATCTATCTCTCTGTCTATCTACCTATCTGTATATCTTTCTATCTATCTATTAGTCAATCAATCTATTTGTCTGTCTATCTATCTATTTGTCTGTCTTTCTATCTATCTTTCTGTCTGTCTATCTGTCTATCAACATATTTATTTATTTATCTTTCTCTCTACCTATCTATCTATCTATCTATGTATCTCTCTATCTTCTTATCTACCTATCTAACTATCTAATTATTTGTCTATCTTCATTCTCAATATCTATAAATCTATCAATCTATATATCTACTTATCTTTTTATTTGTCTATCAATATATTTGTTTATTTGTTTATCTATATTTAGATTTTTTTGTCATTCTATCTATCTGTCGATCTGTCTATATATCTATTATCTATATGTAAATCTATCTTTTGTATGTTTGTCAATATATATATATATATATATATATATATATATATATATATATATCCATCTATCTATATATTTTTCAATCTATTTTTTTCTAACTATCTAAAGATCTACAAATTTTTTTATCTATCTCTCTGTCTATCTATCTATTTGTCTAAATATTTGTCTATCTATCTCTTTATATATTAATCTATCTATCTCTTTATCTAGCAATCTATCTATATAGCTATTTATCTGCCTATTTATTTGACTCTCTATGTGTCTTTTAGTCTAAATATCTATCTATCTATTTTTCTAACTATTTGTCTATATGTCTATCTTTCTATCTTTCTATCTATATATAAGTCTACCAATCTATTTATCTATCTATCAATCTTTATATCTATCTATTTATCTATCTTTGTGTCAATATATCTATCTATCTGTTTATCTATCTATCTTTCTTTTTATCTGTCAATCTATCAATCTGTCTATTTGTATATCTATTTATTTGCATATTTGTTTAATTGCCTATATTTCTATATATTTATTTATATATATGTTTATTTATTTATTTTTTTATATAATTAATTATCTATCTATCAATTTATCTGTTTATCTATGTATTAGTCAATCTGTCTATCTGTCTATATATATATATATATATATTAATCTATCAATTTGTTTATCTATCTATTTGTAATTCTATCTTTTAATCTATCTATCTATATGTCTATAAATTTATTAGTCTATCAATCATTCAATCTATTTATTTCTCTGACTATCAGTTTATCTATCTATCTATCTGTTCATCTATATATGTGATTATAAGCTATCTATTAGTTTGTCTATCTATTTAACTATCTATCTGTCTATTTATTTATCAATCTATCAGTCTATCCGTCTATGTTATTTTATGTTTATCTGTCTATATGTTTATCTGTCTATATGCCTATTTGTCAATCTATCTATTTCTCTATCTATTTATTTGTCTATCTACCTATATATCTATCGCTAAATCTTTCTATCATACAATCTATCAATTTATATCATTATCTCTTTATATGTCTATATGTATATATATCAATCTATCTCTCCGTCTTTTAATTTTTCTATCTCACTATTAGTCTATCTATCTATTTATCTAACTATCTACCTCAATATATATTTATATCTAGCTATCTATCTATCTGTCTACATGTCTATCAGTCTAAATCTCTCTATATATAAATATGTCTATCTATATATCTGTCTATTTATCTATATATATCAAATATATCAATATGTACATCTTTCTAATTATCTATATATCAATATGTCTATCTATATATCTCTCTATCTATATGTCTATCTATCTTTCTATTTTTCTATTATTCTTTCAATCTATAAGTCTATTTGTCTATTTTTCTATCTATCTATCTATCTTTCTTTCTTTCTATATGTATATATTTCTATCTATCTATAATATCTATCTTTCTTTCTATATGCCTATCTTTAAATCTATCTATTTGTATATCAATATATTGGCATATTTATCTATATGTTAATTTGACTATTTGTCTATATGTATATCTATGTATCCATCAATCTATATATCTGTCTATTTATTTATCTATTTATATATCTATCTATTTATCTTTCTATCTATAAATCTATATACTTGCCTATTTAACTATATAATATTCTATCTTTCTTTCTATTTGTATGACTCTCTATTTATTTATTTGTCTATTTTTCCATATGTCTATATATCTATCTATATTATTTATCTGTCTATCTATGTAAATGTCTATCTATGTATATGTCTATCTATGGATCTATCAATCTATTTGTCAATCAACCAATCTATCTATATATCTATATACCTATATATATATCTATCTATCTCTCTCTTTATGTATAAGTCTATCTATCTATAAATCTATCTTTCTTTCTTTCTATCTCTCTATTTTTCTAAATATATACATTTCAATATCTCTATCGGTTTATCTATCTGTATATATATTTATCACTATCTAACTATTTGTATAATTTTATATATGTATAATTGTCTTTTTGTATACCAATTTATCTCTACATCTACGTGTCTATCTATTTGTCAATCTATATATCTATATATGTATCTACATGTCTATCTATCTCCTGTCTCTTTATCTATCTATCTCTTTATTTATCTATATATGTATATTTCTATATGTCTATCTATCTATCTATGTATCCATATGTCTATCTATCTATCTATCAGTCTGTATATCGGTCTATATATCTAAATGTTTATATATCTATCTGTCTATGTGTCAATCTATATATCAATCTATCTATCTACTATATATCTTTCTATCTATCTTTCTTTATTTCCATCAATCAATCAATATATCTATCTATATGTCTATATATATATCTATCTATATCTCGATCTCAATATCTATCAAACTTTTTATCTATTTATCTATCTATCCATCTATCTATCTATCAGTCTATCTATTCATTTATATATCTATCTATTTATCTAACCATATATCTTTCTATCTTTATATATTTCTAACTATCTATCTATTTATCTATTTATCTTTCTTTCTTTGTATTTTCTTTCTTTTTTTTGTTTCTATCGATCGATTTATCTATCTACCTGTCTACTGTCTATCAGTAAATCTGTTATTTGGTCAATCTGGCAATTTGTCTATCTGTCTAGTTGTCTATCTATCTTTATATCTTTTAGTCTATATGTCTTTATGAATATATAACAATCGAACTAAATGACTAACTATCTTTCTGTATATCTATTTATTTATCTATTTATATATTCATTTATATAGCTATATATCTTTTTGTCTATGTATCTATATGTCTATCTATATATCTATCTATTTGTATGTCTATTAATCTATCAATCAATCAATCTATCTATATATCTATCTAACAATCTATCTATCTATCTCTCTATTTATCTAGCTATCTATCTATCCATGTATCTATATATGTCTCTACCATTCTATCTATCTATCTATCTATATATCTTTTTATTTGTTTATCTAACTATCTATCTCTCTATCTATCTTTCATTCTTTATATCAATCTATCTATCTATTTGTCCATCTATCTCTTTATCTGTCTATAAGTCTACCTATAAATCTGTCTATCTATCTATTTTATATCTGCCTATCTACCTATCTGCCTATCTGTCTATCTGTCTATTTATCAAATTATCTATTTGTTTTTCTATGTATCTATCAATCTGTCAATCTGACAATCTATCTATATATTTATCTGACTATATGTCTAAATGTCTTTCTGTCTATCTATATATTTGTCTTTCTATCAATATATCTGTCTATCTGCCTATTTGTCTCAATGTCTTTTTTTCTATCTTTCTTTTTGTTAATCTGTCTATCTGTCTATCTATCTATCTACCTATCTGTCTATTTGTCAATTTGTGTATCTTTCTATCTATCTATCTAGCTAGCTATCTCTCTATCTATATATATCACTATCTATCTTTCTACCTATATATTTATCTATCTACCTACTTTTCTATCAATATGTTGTTAATTTGTTTATCTATCTATATATCAAAAGATCTGTCTATGTATCTATCTACTTGTATATTTATATATCTGTCTATTTGTCTATTTGTCTATATGTCTATAAATATATTTATGTGGCTATATTTCTATCTGTCTATCTATTTATTTGTCTATCTGCCTATATACCTATATATTTATCTATATATCTATCTTTATGTATATCTATTTATCTATCTATCTATCTTTCTTTTTATTTATTTTTTATATATCTATATATTTATCTATTTTTTTATCTATCTATATATCATCTATCTCTTTCCCTATCTATCTATCTATCGATCAATCAATCTATCTATATTTCTATTTATATATCAATCAATCTATCGATCTATGTATTTGACTATGTATATATCTTTTCAATATATCTATTAATCTGTTATATCTATCTATATGCGTGTCAATCAATCAATCAATCTATCTATCTTTTGTTATTTCTTTTTTTCTATTGATCTATCAATCTATCTATCAATTAATCAATCAATATGTCCATTTATATATCTATCTATCTATCTATTTATCGATTTATTTTTGTACTTATTTATATATTTGTCTGTCTGTCAATCAATCTTTCTATATATCCATCTTTCTTTATTTTTATCTATCTAACAATATATTTATATATATGTTTCAATCTATTTATCTATCTATCTATCTAACTTTCTATCTATCTAACTATAAGTCTATCTATATTTTGACTGTGTATGTATCTATTTATGTATTTATCTATATATCTATCAATATTTATAAATCAATCTATCTGTCTCTCTGTCTATGTATCTATCTATTTGTCTATTTATCTATTTATTGTATATCTATGTTTTGTTATATATATATATATATATATATATATATATATATATATATATATATATATCTATCTATCTAAAACTATATTTGTCTGTATGTCCGTCAATCTATCTGTTTATCTATCTATCTATTTATCTTTCTATCTCTATATCTATCTATGTGCCTATCTATATAGCTATCAATCAAATTATCTATCTTTTTATCAAAATGTCTCTACCTATTTGTCAATCTATGTATCTGTCAAAATATCTATATAGCTATCTATCTATGTATCTATATGTTTATCTATTTATATGTCTATCTATCTGTCTTTCTATCTATCTATCTATCTATTTCTATGTTTATGCATATATGCATATATAAATATTTATGTCTAACTATATATCTATATATCTATATATCTATCTATATGTTTATCTATCTAACAATATAACTACCTGTCTATCTTTATATCTATTTATCCATCTATTTATCTTTCTATCTACTATATATATATATATATATATATATATATCTCTCTCTCTCTCTCTATCTATCTACCTATCTATTTATCTATCTACATGTCTAACTATTTATCTGTCTAAGTATCAATCTATCTATATATCTATCTATCTATCTATCTATATTTCTATATATCTTTCTATCTATTTATATATTTCTATTTATCTATTATTCTATTTATCATTTTCTTTATCTATTTATCTATTTATCTATCTATGTCTCTTTCTAACTATATATCATCTATCTATCTTTTTATATATCTATCAATCAATTGATCTATATGTGTCTATCTATCAATCTATCTGTTTATCGATCTATCTATCTATGTATCTTTCTTTCTATCTTTCTATTCGTCTATCTATCTATTTATATTTCTGTCTACCTATCTATCAATCTATATATATTTCCATCTATTTATTTATTTATATATCTTTTTTTCTTTATATATATATATATATATATATATATATATATATCCAATCTATCTATTTATTTTTCTTTCTATATCTTTTTATCTATTTATCTATTATTCTATTTATCATTTTCTTTATCTATATATCTATTTATCAATTTATGTCTCTTTCTATCTATATATCTATCTATCTATCTTTTTATATATATATCAATTTAATTGATCTATCTATCTATCTATCAATCTATTTGTTTATCTATCTATCTATGTATCTTTCTATTCGTCTATCTATCTATTTATGTTTCTGTCTACCTATCTATTTATCTATATATATATATTTCCATCTATGTATTTATTTATCTATCTTTTCATCTTTCTATATATATATATATATCCAATCTATCTATTTATCTATCTTTCTTCTTTCTGCCAATCTTTCTATCTATCTATATGTCTATCTATCTATATTTCTATCTTTTTATCTATCCACCTCTCTATCTATCTTTCTTTCTTTCTTCATATATGTATATATATATATATAGCTACCTATCTATCTATATATCTCTATTACTATTTATCAATATATCTATCTATCTATTTATCTATCTATAAATTAATCAATCAATCTAATTATGTTTCTATCTACTTACTTATTTATATGTGTATCTATTTATCTGTATATCTATCTTCTTTCTTTCTATATATTAATCAATCTATATATCTATTTTTCTGTGTATCTATCTATCTTGTAATTATGTATCTATCTATCAATCAATATATCTATCTATCTATTTATTTATCTAATTACCTATCTACCTATCTATCTAACCATCTATCTATATTTCTTTATTTCTATCAGTCTATTAGTCTATATGTCTATCTATCTATCTATCTATATAATTGTCTATCTATCTATCTGTCTATCTTTCTATTAGTCTATCTTTCTATTTATTTATCTATCTATCTGTCTGTCTGTCTATCTCTCTATTTGACTATCTATCTATATGATTATTGTTATATCTGTCTATTTGTTTATATGTCTATCGGTCTATCTTTCAATTTGTCTACCTATCTATCCAATTTTTAGTGTGAGATTCATTCTATCTATCTGTATATTTTTTGATCTATCACTCTATCTATCTATATGTCGATATGTTTATCTGTCTATTTGTCTATCTACTTATATGTATATCTAGCTATCTATTTATCTATCTATCTGTCTATCTATCTGTCTATCTATCTGTTTGTTTGTCTATCTGTCTATCTATCATTATATCTATTTGTTAATTAGTTTTTTTATATGTATCTTTTTTTCTATATGTTTATTTATCTAATTTTTTATCATTCTATCATTCTATCTCTCTATCTATCTGTTTATTAATTAGTTTATTTTTCTATTTATCATTCTATCTATATGTTTATTTATTTATCTTTCTATCATTCTATATGTCTATCTATTTATTTATCTATCTAACTAGCTACCTATATAGATATCTATCAATCTATCTATTTTTCTATCTTTCTTTCTATCTATATATCTATGTGTCTATATATCTTTCTATCAATGTTTTAATCCATCTATCAGTCTATCTATCTATCCATCTGTCTAATATAATTTGTTTTTCTGTCTATTTGTTTAATTGTCTATTTGTCCATCTTTCTATCAGTTTATCTATTTATCTATCTATTTGTCTACTTGTCTGCCTATCTACTTATATCCCTTTATGCCTGTCTACTTGTCTACCTATCAACTTTTCTATTGATCTTCCTTTCTACTTTTCAACATGTCTACCAATCTATCTATCTACTTGTCTACCAATATTCCTATATAACTATATACATATCTACCTGTCTTCCTATCTACCTATCAATCTGTCTAAATGTCTAAGTGTCTATCTATCTATATGTCTATCTATATACTTTTCAATTTGTCTATCTTTCTATCTATATTCTATCTATCTATATATCTGTCTATCTATTTATCTGATTATCTATCTATCTTTGTATTGATCTATTTGACTATATATGTATTTTTCTATCTGTATATTTATATATTTGTCTATCTATCTATATGTCTATATTTCTTTCTGTTTATATATCAATTAATCGATCTATATTTTAATCTATCTATCAGTCTGTCTGTCTATCTATTTATATATTTGTCTGTTTATCTATCTATCTATCTGTCTATGAGTCTATCTACCTATCAGTCTATCTCTCTATCAGCCTATCTATCTTTTTATCTATCTATCTATTTATTTATTTATCTATATATATATGTATATATATATATATATATATATATATATATGTCTCTTTGTCTATCAATGTATTTGTCTATATGATCTCTTTGTCTATCAATGTAATTGTCTATATGTCTATATGTCTCTATGTCTATCTATTTTTCTATCTGTCTGTCTATCTATCACTCGATCTGTTTGACTATCTATCTATGTATCTATTTGTGTATATGTTTATATGTCTATCAGTCTATATGTATATATATCTATCTGTCTATATGTATATAGGTCTATCTATATGACTATCTAAAAATTAGTTTATCTATAAATCTCTCTCTTTGTCTATCTATCTATCTATATATCTATCTATCTCTCTCTCTCTCATATCTATCAATCTCACTATCTCTCTACCTATCTCTCTATAAATGTTTTTTTCCACCTATCTATCTATCTATCTATCTATCTTTCTATCTATATGTGTATCTATCTATGAATCTATCTATTTATATATGTATCTATCTATGTATCTATCTATCTATATGTCTATCAGTCTTTCTATGTATCTACCTATTTATTTATCTATCTAACAATATATTTAACTATCTATATATTTAATTATAATCATTTCTATTTGTCTATCAATGTATCGATCTTTCTAATTGTATATCTGTCTATCTGTCTATCAGTTTATATGTCTATTTATTTATCTATCTGTCTATTAATCTATCTATCTATCTATCTTAATTTCTATCTATCTATCTATCTATCTATCAGTCTATTAGTTTATTTGTATATCTAGTTATCATTTTATCTATCTGTCTAATTATTTGTCTATATGTCTCTTTATATATCTATCTATCATTAATATCTAATTGTCTATTTATCTATCTATATGTCTATCTATCTATCTATTTGTCTATCTATCTCTCATTCTATCAATCAATCAATCAATCAATCTATCTATCTATATTAATACATTAACTATCTATCTATCTATTTTTCAATCTATCTATATATCTATTTGTATATTTGTTTATATGCCTTTCTTTCTATTTGTCTACCTATATATCGTTCTATCTAACTATTTATCTAAATGATTTTTTTCTATCTATCTATAATTCTCTCATTCTATCTATCTATATATCTATTTATTTTTCTATCTACTTGTCTATCTATATATCTATCTATATGACTATCTATTTGTCTATGTATCTATTTATCTATATGTCTATCAATTTATCTATCTATCTATATATCTATCTATGCATCTATCTATTTCTCTATCGGTCTACCTATCACATATCTACCTATCACATATCTACATATCTACCTATATAACTGTGAATCAATCTATGTATCTATCTATTTGTCTATTTATCTATCTGGGTATATGTCTATGTTTCAATCTATCTGCCTATCTATCAATTTATCTATCCCACTGTCTATTTGTTAATCTATCTATCTATCTACCTATCTGTTTATCTATTTATCAGTCAATATGTCTATTTGTCTTTCTATCTAACTTTTTGTCTATCTATCTATAAGTCGATATGTTTATTTGTCTTTCTATCTTTCTAACTATCTATCTATCTATGTGTCTATCTATCTATCTATATATCAATCTTTATATCTAATTTTCTTTCAGTGTATTTATATATCTTTCTTTTGATATATATGTCTTTATGTGTATCAGTCTATCAGTATATCAGTCTATCTATTTATCTATCTATATGTATATATATCTATCTGTATATTTGTCTATCTGACTATCTGTTTATTTATTTATCTTTCTTTCTCTCTAAATTCTATCATTTTATATGTCTATCTATCTATTTGTCTATCTAGCAATCTATCTATCTATTTGAATATATGTCTATATGTCTATCTATCTATATGTCTATCTGTCTATCTATCTATATGTCTATCTATCTGTATATCTTTATGTCTATCTATCTATCTTTCAATCTGTCTATCTATCAATCTATCTCTCTATCTGTATATCTCTATATCTATCTATCTATCTGTATATTTATTTATCTTTTTATCTATCTTTATATCTGCCTAACTTTCTATTTGTGTATCTGTTTATCTATCTATCTTTATATATATATATATATATATATATATATATATATATATATATATATCTGTCTATCTTTCTATATGGCTATCTACTATCTATAAATTAGTCAATCTATCTATCTTTCAGTCTATCTATCTGTCTATCTATCTGTCTATCTATCTATTTGTTTATATTTCTATTTGTTATCTATCTAGCTATCTTTTTGTATATTTGTCTATCTATTTCTCTTTCAATCGGAGTATTTATATATATATATATATATCTATCTATGAATATATCTGTCTATCTATCATTTTATCTCTCTCTATCTATCTATTTGTCTATCTCTCTATCTATCTGTATATTTGTCTATCTATCTGTGTCTTAGTCTATCTATCTATCTTTCTATATATCTATCTGTCTATCTATCTATCTAACTATTTATTTATCTATCTATTTATTTTTCTGACTACTTGTTTACATGTCTACATGTCTAACTAATTATATGTCTATGTGTCTATATGTCTATCTAGCTATATATCTATCTGTCAATTTTTTTATATGTCAATCTATCTTTTTGTCAATATATATATCTATCTATCACTCTATCTGTCTATCTATCTATCAATCAATTTAACTTTCTATATATCTATCTTTCTATTTGTCTGTCTAATATTTGTCTATCTATCTATCTCTCTACTATCATTTGTCTATATATCTATCCAACCATCTATCTATTTTTCTTTCTATCAATGTGTTTATTTTTCTATTTGTCTATTTGTCTATTTGTCTATCTCTTTATCTATCTATCTGTCTATCTATCCATCTGTCAAATATGTCTATCTGTCTATCTATATATCTATCAATGTATATATCTTTCTATATGTCTATATGTCTATCTATTTCTCTATCATTCTAACTATCTATCTATCTATCTATTAATCATCTATCTATTCTGTCTATCTGTCTATGTATATATGTGTCTATAATCTATCTATCTATGTATCTTTCTATCAATTCGTATATTTTAATATCTACTAATCTTTCAATCTAACTATCAGTCAAACTATCTATCTTTCTATCTCTATATCTATTTGTCTATCTGTCTATTTGTCTATCTAATCATCTATTAATCTATCTATCTATCTATACATTTTTCAATTTGTCTATTTGTCTATCTACCTATCTGTCAATCTGTCAATCTGTAATTTTGTCTATCTTTCTATATGTTTATATGTTTATATATCTATCTATCTATATATCTATCTATCTATTAAATAGTTATCTATCTATTCGTCTATCTATTAATCTATCTATTTGTCTATGTATCTATCTGTCTATATGTCTATCAGTCTATCTATTTATATATCCATCTATCTATATATTTAACTATCTATATATTTAATTATAATCATTTCTATTTGTCTATCAATGTATCGATCTTTCAAATTGTATATCTATCTATCTATCTATCTATCTGTCTATCTGCCTATTAGTTTATATGTCTATTTATATATCTATCTGTCTATTATTCAATCAATTTATATATCTATCTATATATCTTATTTTCTATTTATCTATCTTTCAGTCTATTAGTCTATCTGTCTATGTGGTTATCATTTTATCTGTCTAACTAACTATCTGTCTATCTATCTCTCTATATATCTTTCTATCTTTAATATTTATCTGTCTATTTATCTATCTATATGTTTATCTATCTATCTATCTATTTTTTTATCTATCTATCAATTTATCAATCAATCAATCTATCCATCTATCTATATATCTATCTATCTATCTATCCATCTATCTATATATCTATCTATCTTTCTATCTATTTGTTAATCTATCTATCTATCTATTTGTATATTTGTCTATATGTCTTTCTTTCTATTTGTCTACTTGTCTATCCTTCTATCTGACTATTTGTCTATATGTTTTTTTTCTATATATAATTATATAATTCTATCTATCTATATATCTATTAATATTTCTATCTACTTGCCTATCTATCTATCTATCTATTTGTATGTCTATCTATTTGTCGATCTGCCTATTTACCTATATGTCTATCAATTTATATATCTATGTGCATATCTATCTATGCATCTATCTGTGTCTCAATCTCTCTACCTATCTACCTGTATACCTATGTATCTATCTATGTATCTATCTGTCTATATGTCTATGTTTTAATCTATCTGTCTATCAATCAATTTATCTATCCCACTGTCTATATGTTAATCTACCTATCTATCTACATATCTGTTTATCTATCTATCAGTTAATATGTATATTTGTCTTTCTATCTATCTAACAATCTGTTTATCTATCTATGTGTCTATTTATCTATTTATCTTTCAGTCTATCTATATATCTTTCTTTCGATATATCTATCTATATGTCTATCAATCATTCAAAATATTTATCTATTTATCTATATGTATATCTATCTATCATTCTATCTATCTATATGACTATCTGTCTATTTTTCTATCTTTCTATCTTTCTAAATTCTATGAATCTATATGTCAATCTATCTATTTTCTATCTAGCAATCTATCTATCTATTTATATATATGTCTATATGTCTATCTATCTATATGTCTATCTATCTATATGTCTATCTATCTTTATATCTTTCTGTCTATATATCTTTCTTTCAATATGTCAATCTATCAATCTATCTCTCTTACTATCTATTTATATATATCTATAACTCTTTATCTATCTCTCTGCCTATCTATCTATCTCTTTATCTATCTTTATATCTATCTAATTGTCTATTTGTGTATCTATTTATCTATCTATCTTATTATCTTTCTTTTTGTCTACCTATCTATTTGTCTATCTATCTATCTATTGTTTATCATTATATATATCTATCTGTCTATCTTTCTATATGTCTATCTATATATCTTTAAATTAGTCAATCTATCTATCTTTCAATCAATTAATCTATCTATCTATCTATTTATTTGTTTATATCTCTATCTGTCTATCTATCTAGCTATCTTTTTGTATATTTGTATATCTGTCACTCTTCAATTGGTCTATATATATATCTATATATTTATCTATCTATCATTTTGCCTATCTCTCTATCTATCTATTTGTATATCTCTCTTTCTATTTGTATATTAGTCTATATATCTATGTCTCAGTCAATCATCTATCTTTCTATATATCTATTTATCTATCTATCTAACTATTTCTTTATTTATCTATCTATTTATTTGTCTATCTACTTGTCTACATGTTTACCTATCTAACTGACTATATGTCTATCTGTCTATATGTTTATCTAACTATCTTTCTATATGTCAATTTCTTTATATGTCAATCTATCTTTCTGTCAATATGTCAATTTGTCTATCTCTCTCTATTTGTCTATCTATCTATCTATTTATCTTTCTATTTATCTATCTTTCTATTTGTCTATCTGATATTTATCTATCTATCGATCTTTCTACTATCATTTGTGTATATGTCTAGCTATCTATATATCTTTCTATCTGTCTATTTGTTTTTCTAACTATCTATCTATTTTTCTATTTATATATTTGTCTATCTCACCATCTATCAATCTGTCTTTCTATCCATCTATCAATTCTATCTATCTATAATCTGTCTATCTATAAATCTATTAATGTATCTATCTTTCTATATGTCTATATGTCTATCTATCTATCTATCTAACTATTTATCTTTCTATCTATCTATTAAATATCAATCTATTCTATCTACCTATATATGTGTCTATAATCCATATATCTAACTATCTTTCTATCAATTTGTCTATCTTAATATCTACTAATCTCTTTATCTAACTATCTGTCAAACTATCAATCTTTCTGTCTATATATCTATCTGACTATCTGTCTATTTGTCTATCTCAATATCAATTAATCTATCTATTTATCCATTTTTCTATTGGTCTATTTGTCTATCTATCTGTCTATCTGTCTATCTTTCTATATGTTTATATGTATATATATATATATATATATCTATATCTATATCTATCTATTAAATATTTATATATCTATCTATCTACCTATTTATCTATCCATCTATATATCTATCTATCTATCAATTTATCTATCTGCAAATCTTTCAATCTGACAATCTATCAATCTGTCTATCTATCTATATATGTATATTTCTATCTGTCTATCATTCTTTCCATCTATCTACCTTTATGTTTATCTATCTATCTATCTGTCTATTTGTCTATTAATATACTTACCTATATACCTATCTGTCCATCCTTCTTTCTATTTATCGTTCTATTAGTCTATATGTCTAGTCTCTATGTCTATTTGTCTATCTATTTATCTATTTATCTTTATATATGTCTATCTATCTTTCTATACATCTATCTGTCTGTCTATCACTCTATATTTCAATTTATATATCTTTCTATATCTATATTTATCTATCTATATAAATTACCTATGAATATTTTGCTAGGAATATATTTCCTTGCTAATTTGCAAGGGATTAGCTAGGGAATAGCGAAAGTTGTTTGATTTTACATTGAATAACAAATTTGTAATGCATTTGTGATAGATTAGAGACAGAAATTTTCGATTGAACAATTTCCCTAGCTATTATTGTCGTAGAATTTGTCACAAAGAATGGTGGAAATTTTAGCAATGACTTTAGATATGGATTTTTTTCTAGCTACTTAACTCGAGAAAAAAACACTCGCTAAATCATTCTCTATAATTTTTTTACAATTATATATTAAATGTAAGCAATTCATCCTTAATTAATAATTTTTACAAAATATATACATTTAGCTTGGAATTTTCCCTTGCTATTTATCTAAGGATTATTTCTATCATTAATCTATTCTAAAATTATTTTCTTTTTTTATATTATTTGTTTTAATATTTGATGTAATTTTTTATATTAAAGGATTGTCATGGTCAATAGATTAAGGTTCCTTGAAAGACGCCTTCTCATATAATAATAAAAATACTATTTTATAAATATATAATTACAAAAATATATAAATACAAATAAAAAGTTGTTTTAATAAAGCCAAAATTAACTATATATAGAATTATAAAATATTAAAAATATTTACAAAATAATATTTGATTTTATTAAAAAATAAATTTAAATATCTATATTAATAAAAACATTAAATAATTAATTCTATAATTATAAATAATTTTTATATTTTTTGAATTAATAAATGAATATACATAAATATTTGTATTAATTAAGCTTAAAATTATTATTTGTATGATTATAAAAAAATATTTATAAAAAATCTAAAATAATGAATTTATTTATATTAATAAAATTGTAATAAAACTATTTTTATGATTATAGGAATCTTTTAAAAAATATTTACTAAAAAATTTGAATTTTTTAAATAACACTTCATGTGTTATAAAAAAAATACTCTTCAAGTGTTTATTAAAAGAACACTTCAAGTGTTTTTTAGAGTTTCAATTTTTTTTAAAAAAAATATTACTAAAGATATTTTTTTTTGTCTTTAACACATTTGAAATAATGTTTTCCCTTATTAACACATTTGAAAAGTTCTATCAAATTGACCTTAGTTTATTTGAATTCATGTTTTTTTTGCCCTTAATAAAATTTTTAATAATTAAACCATTGCATAAGATTTTGATTATTAGCTTTTTTATATTCTATTCTTATTAAAATAATAAATATTTATTTTTATGATCTTCTCATTATAATTTAATTTAGGATTTTTATAAATTTTAAAATATATCAAATAATATAAAATTTTATGACGCTAAATTTATTTCTTATTATATTCATAAAATTATATTGAATTCACAAAAAATTATAACCATAATATATATATATATATATATATATATATATATATATATTATTTATTTATTTTATGGTTATAAATAAAATCTTAAAAGTTGCATGTGTTCTCTATTCATCACAGTTCCTTTAGGGAGAGGAACTATGATGAACATAGTTTCGTGCACCATGTCGTGAGGAGGTGATGATCATAAAAACCTAAAACTCATCTAGTATTTTTTTTATGCACGAGATCATGAGCATAAAAACATAAAACTCGCCTATGATTTTTTTTGTGCACTAGGTCGTGACCATTGCAAGTTACCACTTCGAGTTTGAAGTAGATAGCAACTAATTCAAATGCGAGGATGTGTGCTTTGGTAATCTTCAACCCCATTCCATGTCTGTATGTATTAATCCATGATTCCATGCTTGACTATCGTAATTTGATATATGATTTGGTAAAATTTTTCAACCTGATAGAAGAAATCCCAGAATCTGAACTATTATCATCCTTCAAGATCACACTCGAATCACTATCTAATAATCAACTCTTAAACTCCTTTTAGTCTATTTCTAGTAAACCCCCCCCCCCCCCCTCCCCCCCCCCTGTTGAACAAGCTACTAGTCTCCGTGTTTTCAACATTAAGGTGTGCCTTCAGTTCCCTAATTTGTTTTATCAAGGATTCGTGATAATGTTTAAGGGCTTCATAATTGAGCTTTAGTGAGTCATTATTTTCTTTCAGGAGGCCATAATCTCTCTCTCTAAATGCTTGGTTTTCTACCTAGCATGGTGGTTTTAGAACCAAACAACTATTGTCTTGGATGCAAGCCAAGTTCATGAGCCAGTTTTTTTTCCTCTCTGGTTCAAGCTTTTTTTCCACTTCAAAGTTTTTCTTCATTGCCTTCACTTGATCTATCGTTAGGCATCTCTTCTTTTCTCTACTCTCATTTCTTAATTCTTCTACACATCATTTTTCATCAAATCCATCAAAAAAAACATTGGTATTCTATTCTGCAAACATGATTGTTATTGTTGTTGCTTCTTTGACTGAAAGATTTTCTTTTGCTGTAGATGGGGATATTGAAATGAAAGCACAAAGGGAATTAGAGCTGGCAAATCTTATTTTGAATGCAAGAATGACAAGGCATAACATTTATCTTGCCCCACGTGAGTTTTTGTGAACAAAGGCAAACAAGTTCAATGTATGTAAATCAGGAAAAAAAGATATGTCAGACTTTTGCTCACTCTATTTCCATCTATATTAGAAAAAAATGGTTCAATGGAGAAAATTTTGGTAGAAAAACCTGCTAGATAATCTGTAAACTCAGCTATGTCTAACCCCTAGGGGGGGGGGACATTATTCATGTTATGTATAAGTGATAATCACTACATGGATCTCTTTTTGCTGCATACAATCCTCACGATCAACTAAACTAATTTTGAAATATTGTTGAATTAGAACAATTTGGTTTACCTTTTATTAATCACCACCTAATAATTTGTAAAAACTAAAAAGATATGCAGACTTCTATATGTATGATATATTTTTATGATGATGTAAGTTCAATTCAAGAATTTAATAACTATTATCTACCATATAATGATGGAAGTTCACCTATGAATGGTGAGCTATTGAAGAACAATGTGCCCTATAAAATGAAATCATTTGGAAATGCCTTAAGCAGATAGAGTAGTGGGTCATTATTATTTTTTAATCATCTTGTTACTTCTTTTCTGATTTTATTTCTCATAGATGTGGATTCTTCACAGCCATGGGTATTGTTCAACTATTTGAAGTTATTTCTGTGTTGTAATCTCTTTGTGGTACTCATTTGTGGAGCATCATAACTACAAAATCGCATACAGGTGCCATGCATCTTTATTTATCCTGGTTGGCATTGACAACGATGAAGTAAGTTCCTATCGCATCTACAAAGTTGTATTTAAAGTTGAGCTGGATCAATTTGTTTTGATTTTTTGTTTTTTGTTTTTTTTTCTATTAAATGAGCAACGATATTATGACTAGAATCATAAATGTTGCAGAATGAGCTTGCGATTTTAGAATTCATACATCTATTAGTTGAAACAATAGATCATCATTTTGTGAATGTGGTAGTGTTGAACTGCAACATGATGAACTTATCTGCCTCATGTTTCAATTCTTCACATGAAGTAATTAAATTTAGTTTTTTTTATTTATGATTTATTAACAGTCAATGTGAGTTCGACATCATGCACCACAAGAAAAATCCCAAGCAGCTAGGGAAGATTTCCTAGAAAAATAGGGGTTTTCCATCACTAAAGTAGATATAATAATGGATTAATAATGGAACCTTTCCTAATCTAAAGTGCTTGTCGCAAAAATTAATGAGTACTATATTTCATAGCAAAATTAAGGAGGGAAATTTCTAAAGCAAAATTAGCGAGATAAAATTCCCTAGCTAAATTAGTCGAAAAATTTTTGTAGCTAAATTAGTAAGGGAAAATCCCTAGCTATTTTCATTCCAAATTTAATTTCACATTTATAATTTTTTACATAAAATTTAATTACATATTTTTTAATTATTATATAAAATTTAATAAAAATATAAACTATAAACCAATATTTATAATTAATAAAAAATAAAATCAGTTAATAAAATATTCTGATACAATATGTTACATAGTTAAAATAGAAACATAACAAAACTTGATTATATTTTATTCTTTATCAATGTATCTAATGACAGTCATACAGTATAATTTGTCTATGAAATTAACGTTGCTTTCTTTTCCCTGGCTCCTCAAAATATGCATACTACTCTAGCACCTGAGCATGTCCCTCCACGGCCATCTGTATTGCTTCTTTTAGTTATAGTTTGCATTTCCTCTCTGCCTCCAACTCCTTCCTTATATTTGCAATTTCTCTTTTTGTTTCTAGCTGCACTTCCAACATCACTTTTTTTAACCTTGCAATCAGTTGCATGTATGTATACTTGTTCATGTATGTATGTATGTGGTTGTGTGTGTGTATCTAAACACAGACACATGTACTTTCATGCAAATACACATACCATCAAAGACAATAGAAAGAAATATTCTAGGGCTTAAAAACACACATATAGGTCTCTCATGCATGGTAAGCATATTCTAGTTCTTTGTCCTCTGGTACTCCATGCAGATAGAGAATATTGTTATACCAGCATATGGAGCATAACATACTACATTTACAAACCAATAAAGAACACAATACAATGTCACTGATAAACAGATAGACTAGAGCATACAACACCAACTACAATTTGCTAGAAATTTCACACAACGAGATAAACATAAGCTTATTTTTAAATTCCGAATCAAGATTTCTCCAAGATTTCCAGTGAACTGCCCATCAACATATTCTTCTGTGTTTCCTAGCTTCACGGATCAGTCCAAGGTTTATTATAAGAATGTTAGAAAGTGCTAAACAAAAGGGAAATAGAAGTTAAAATGACAACATGTTGCGTGGTATTGAATTTTTTCACACGTGTAGGTTCATATAGGAATCCACCAAAGCAAAGAAACCTAAAAAAAACTAGAGAAAAAAAATGAGAAAAAAAACTGCAATGCACAGGAAAAGAACACAATGTAGCTCACCTTTGTATTCCATTCCCCGCTTGAGTTTTACAATGATCGACTTCCCAGTCAAGTTGTTAAGAAAAGGCTTGGGATTTATGGGGATGGTTTGCAATATTTAGCAATAAAAAAACTAATGAATGGTGCATTAATGCATGTATGCATTAGATATTTCTTTATATTTTTTTAAAAATGCATAGACATGAATATATGCAATATATATGCATACAACATGAATATAGTATAACTATAAGTGTTCAAACACACACACCAGCAAACACAATTTTCTGATCATTATATATTTCTTTATCTTGTCCATATATTGTACCTTTCTAGTTCAACTAAACCATTGATGCATAGAAATGACAATTACCAAAAAAATAAAATTTTTGGTTAAGTAGAGAACATGGGACCTAGCAAAACATAAGCAAGATCACAACCATCATGCTCATCAATAAGATAGTTATATACAATATATATGTACATATAATATTGTAGCATATATGTACATATACTGAGTATAAATGTACATATATACTACAGTATATATGTACATATACACTGTAGTATATATACATATACACTATAGTTTATATGAATGTCTTATAGATATAGAATAGTAGGTATAGATATAATATAGAACAACATGTAAAGTATTATCTCATTTATACTTCACAAAGAATGCACAAAACATCACTATCAACATTAATAAGAAATTCAAATATTATTTGAATTTTGGAAAATATATCTAAAAATTCTTAGAGGAAAACCTGGAAGACAATCCATGAGCCATGCTAGGCACATCAAAGTTCACATCCTGCCTCCCTACAACCAGAACTCTCTCCCAGCAGTAAGGCACACAAGAGGGTTGCTCTACCCCGCCACTCCCCGTAGCACCATGCTCCCGTTCAGCTTTCCTAGAATGTTTCTTCTCCTTTCTGTGTGGTTGACCCAATGATTCTAATCATTTAGCTTCATTGTATTAGTCCATAAACCCTATAGTTTCTACTAATATATGGTTCTTCTCTTGGTTTGAACAAGCCCCATCACTTTGTTGTATCCGCTAACGTAACTATAGAATAGTTCATTGTCGTACACATCCATGGCTGTAAACAATTCAAACTGCACTGCATAAAAAGAATATGCACTTCATTAAAACAAAAAAATATTCATAGATATATAAAAATAGTAATTATAGACATGAACAACGACAATCTCAATTGATAGTCATACAACTTCAACAATATCTAAAAGATGACCAGAAATGTTGTTTAGAGAGAGAGAGAGTACAAGAATAAAATATTTTAGAAAAAATGAAGAAAATAATAGCTCAGCCTCTTTTTGATCTAGTAGAGAATAGTAAATATGGAACCCATCCATAGAAAGGACCGTGACAATGTCTAGAGGCTTTGAACCAGAATTTATTCGTGCATCTCATATCAAATTTCTTGCAAAGGTTCATGATTAGGTTAATCGGCAAAGCAAAGAAAAAACCATAATAAAGAAAAATGATGCCACCAAAAAAGTCTCATTCCATTTAGTTACACAGACAAAAATCAAAATAGTTCAAAAATAATTCTGATACAAATTCATCCACATAATTAGTTGGTGCATTTGTGCTAGCCTTTCCTACATAGTTTTATAGCTGGATCTCAGAATGGTATCTATAATGTCAAGGCCACTAACTATGACTCCGTATAGGACATCTACTATTGGATTACATTCTTAATTTCTTTCATCTAATCATTCATTTCTTTCATCTCTTCATTCATTCCTTTCATTTGTTTCACTTATTCCTTCCAATGAGTTATTTTCTCATCCTTAAAATGTTCATAACTTCAAAATGAGAAATCTACTCATCATTCTCTTTCTTTTGGTCTCCATAACTTCATGATGTTCATTTATTATCAATACGACCACCTCACCCACCATTACTATGACAAATGAATTAGAAGCATGACTATTACAACAAAATGTCACTTCCTTCGAGCCGATGTCACACACTCGTTGCTTCTTATGACCTCTTATGATCTCCAAATAGATAGGATCATAGTCAATCAGTTGAAGATTCATAGAACCCTCTACTTGTTGAGAAGCAGTTCTCAGACATTCCTCCATGAGTTCCTGTGAAAAAATAGAATAAAATACTATTCTAAATATACATAAAATAAATTTAATATTTTAGATTCCAAACTACTTTCAAAATTTACTATAGTAATATAAAATTTTATTAATATAACAGATTTTTATAGCAATCATCTGAGACTTATTGTCAACAAACTGACCATCCACTTTCTTCATATGCATCCTCATTAAAATCTCATAAAAATTGGGATCTTGATCCAATTCTCTGGCCTAGAGTTTGTATTTATAAAATCAAAAAAATGTTAAAAAATTTAAACAAAATTAATAAAACGATGAACAGATTTAATTTATTTGGACTATTAGGACAACCATTAAATATATAAATATTTAAAACTTTAAATTTTGTACTAAATCTCGAGCATGCTCAATGCTCGACTTTGACCCTCCTGTGTGGTGAGATAATCTTCTACCTAGTACGGCTACCTCAGTCCATCAATTTTTGCTGGCAATCTCTGATTTTTTTCTTCACATCTAGCTCCTCCTAATGCTTAAGCTACAAAAGTTAGTCATCCTCAATATTAAATCAAGCCTATCATTTAGATTCTTCACTTTATGGATAAAATCTGAATATCTTCAATAGCTTTGCTCTCCCACAATAGCTTTATCTTTCCATCAAATTTGGGTGCCCATGTACAATGATTCTATATATAAAAAAATAACAAAAAAAATTTATTAATAATAATGACATTATTATTTACCGCTTGAATAATAACCAACATATTAGTTAACTAATTATGTAAATAATGTCAAATGCTTTTATTTCATTTTTTTTACATGAAAGTCATTAAAATTAGACTCTCTTATCGATTCCAAAACTTTCTTTCATGAGAATGCTTTAGAATCGATCATTTTTTTGAAAGAATTCGTAATTATAACCGAACACTTGTGAGATGGAATAAAACTATACAAATAAATAAATAACATTGAAACAAGCAAATCAATACTACATATAAAAAAACTTCTAAAAGAAACATTATATTTTTTTATTCAACTAATATTTACATATTTCTTATACCTTTCATCCACAATCTTAATTACTAACTTAGCACTGGATGTAGAGGAAGGCATAACATTTTATGATGTCGATGGTATTGTAAATGGGGGAACTGTCAGTGTAAAAGGTGGCGTAGAAATTGATGATGGATCAAAAGTGTGTGTAGGAAGGATAATGGGTGGTTGGTTTATATCTAATAAAGGTGATGGTAAAGGTGTCAAAGATGATGATAATGATGAAGATTGAGATGGTGATTATGATGTTGAAGTTTGGATATTGTAGGTATGAGATGATACTAAATTTGCAACAGGATGTAAAATACAAGATGAAATTCGTCCATTTCTACATCCACATACACCTCCACCACGACCACTTCCTTTAGGTGCCATCAACTATACAAAAAATAAAAACATAGAACAAATAATAGAGATATGATGAACAACCATGCATTTTAGAATAATACGCACCAATAGATTTCAACAAAATATAAAAAGTCTTTGATAGTATAATATTATAAAATAATCATAACAATTTAATTATTGGCATCACTGTCATCCGCCAATGGATCTTCTGTCATTTCACCTAATTCTGATGGAAGTTCCAACTCATCTTCAGATAAAAATTTGTCATCTTCAATTTCTATTAGGCCACTATTTTAGTCACATAAATTTATAGGATCTTCATCTACATGCAAATGCACAATATTATTAATGTCATCTTATTAGAATGCCGGTGAAATAACTAAGTTTGCACATCTTTCTTGAAATATTGGTACTTTAAAATTTGATCGAGCTTTAATTTTACAAATAACGCACTAGTCTTTCTTATCATGAGATAAACATGGATATGTATAATAATATACTTGAGCAGCTTGAACTACCATAATAAATGGCACATATCAATTATATCTACGTTTATGGGTAAAATCAACTAGCATATAATCTGAATGAATCTTTGTACCCATATTTCATGTAGGATCAAACCACTCACACTTTAATAATACAATCTTGTTATTTTCAAGTCCAGGATACTCCAACTCAATAACTTATGTGAGTTGACCATGATAATCAATCTCATCTGCACTATAAATTGAGCCTTTAATGCATATACCACTATTCATTGTTGCTTTAGAAGAACTGTACATAATTGTGTGAAATTTATATCCATTGACAAAATACCCAGGATAGGTTGTCACATATCTAAATGGGCATTTACTTAGATTCTGAATAAAATTATTGGAATTTCTATTTGAAGGATCATTTGCCTATTGCATAAATTATACAAATGATGTTAATAACTAAAAATACTAATAATTTAAATAATTCAAAAATTTAAACATAATAATTCTCCCATTGTTTTTGAACCAATTCAGAAATTCTATTTCTAGCATATAATCATCCTTATGGCTGGAAATTGTTGGTTGCATGTTTTTTAATTGCTCAACATAAATACTACACAAATATAAACAGAGGAAGAAAAATGTAAATCAATTTTAACTATGATTAAACCTACAACAATTTTGGGTATAGATACTCAATATATGGTGCAACCTTTTAACAATTAAGTAACACGCATCTCTGGGTTGCTTTTTACTCTTCATTTATCATACATCTTTTCTTTCCTATTCCAAATGCTCTTCTAGGGTGCTTGAAGGTAGATAACTTGTCCACAGAATCATCTTCTAGGAGCACATGACCTTCATCAATTCGAGACACATTTCTATTCTTTGTATTGACATGATCCTCAAAATAATAAGAACAAAAAGATGATGCTTATTCTACTAAATATGCATTGCAAATTAAACTTTCAACTTTTCCCTTGTTTCTAACATTCAATTTCAACTTATGAAGATGTCTACAATAAAAATGTTAGGTTTCAATTATATTAAATTACAATATTACTTTATATTTGAAATAATAAAACACAGCTACTTATATGTATTTACCTTTCAAACTGATAAATCCACATGTATTGTACTAGCCCTCCTATCCTACATTCATATGCCATATGAACCATAAAATGCTCCATTGAATCAAAGAAACTATGTGGGAATATTTGTTCAAGCTTATAAAGAATAAGTGGTAAGTCATTCTCCAGCCTCACCATGTTATCTATTTTGATTGTGGTTGTAGTAAGCTATTTGGAGAACAAACTAAATTCTGTAAGGACCTTCCAAACACAAAGGGTTGTGATTCACGGAATACAATTGTTATTAATCTTTGCATAAATACATGATAGTTATGGTTTTTCATTCCAAATAACTTAAGATTCTTCATATCCACACATCTATCCATATTTAACACATATCCATGATAAAATTTCAAATTTTTAAGCCATTCACATAATATCTTTCTTGCCTATTATCAAGTGTGTAACCGCTTTAAAAAATTTTCCTGTTGCCTCATTCAGTTTAAATCAAGATGTTGACATTTATCATTCTGCTCTTGTCTTGATTTTAAAGTGTCTTTTGTTTTTTCATCTATTTTAAGGATAATGTTGAAAATATTTTCAAACATATATTTTTTTAAATATGCATTACATCCAAGTTATTATGAATTAAATTGGACTTCCAATAGGACATGTCCCAAAATATATCGCATTTCCTCCATCTAAATATTTTACATATTGGTCCATTAGCTACTTCATACCTAAACTTTGAATCTTTGCCAAAATATCATCTTAAAAATAAATAGCTTGTGCAATTGTTATCACTAATGTATTTTTTTGAAATGCATTTTTATTTCTGGGAATGAATGATTCATAGGTAGAAAATTATGATAATTATCAAACCATGACTATTTACCACTGAATTTGAGAGTAAATGCATCTGACTTTTTCATGCAATATGGGCATGCAAATTGTCTTGCAATACTTCAACCAGATAACATTTAATATGCTGGAAAGTCACTTACTATCCATATAAGGGCTGCCCGCATTATAAAATTTTTCTTCTTTGAGATTTCTTATGTATTCTCGCCAACATCCCACAAATAATTTAACATTACTATAAGAAGCTATAAGAAAACATCTAGCATGTATTTTTGATTTTTTGGCCCTTGAACCAATATTGTCAAAAACATATATTGCTCCTTCATACACAACCTCGGAGGTAAATTATAAGATGTCACTATCACTGGCCATGTTAAATACTATTGTCCAGATTGGCCAAATGGCTAAAATCAATCAGTGTAGAGACATAATCTCACATTTTGACATAAGATGTCGGAGGTAAATTGTTGTTTCAGCAGTAAAATCTTGATGTATATGACTAGAATACTTTCAAGAAAGTGAATCTAACGGAAGAAACATCACCCCTTCTTCAATCTCATGTTCAGAATGTCACCTCATATCATTTGCTTTAGCATTTGATCCATATAGTCTCTATAATTGAAAAATTAAAGGAAAGTAATACATCTTCTTAAATGCAACTTTCATCTTTTTTCACATATCTACAACACAAGGTTCCTTCTTAAACCAAAGATGATTACAAAACTTAGAGCTAATAACATTACTTTGACCACCCCAATATATACATACATCCATTGAAACAACAATCAATTTTTTTATACTAGTAGACTCATACCTTGTACTAACTTCTTAGTGTTGTAAAAGTTGTTAGTGACAAAATTATTTTTCAAAACAATCTACTTCATTAGTTATGTCACCTGATCAAATAATTTTTTAGACATATGATTTTGTAATTTCATGCTCATAAGTCGAGCCATAAGTGACAATTGCAAATGTGTTTTATAGCCATGCCACAACTCTTTATCTGTAGCTTTAAGTATTTAAGAAAATTTCTAAGCTTTAGGTTTTGGTGGTTCATCCATGTAATCCAAATTGAAGTTAGCACCAGTAGCTTCCATGACCATTCTATGGTATGTCTATGATGTATCTTCACCATATACAAATAATTCAATACCCTCATTTTGATCAATGATCAGAGAGATTGTACTTTCCCCATAATAAATCCAAAAAAAGTTATTTGGTACAAAGCCATATTTAGCCAAATGACATCTTATAGTATTTACATCACAAAATGGAATATTATGACACTTGTGGTTCTTACATGGACACTTAATTTTTTCTTCACCCATCCAACTTGATTGACTAGCCGTAATTGATGAAAGTTTCAAGCCTACTCAAAAAAAATTGATTCAAAATTCCATTCATAAACCTTTTGTACATCCATTGATGATCTGAACTCATTTCGCCTATTTTATTTGCAAAGAATAATGCTCAATTATTATTTTGAATGAAACATATAATTATTTCAAAATATACTAATAATTAAATAAAATTACTTACAAATGAATATTTAAATATAATATATTGTGAATATCGAGGTAATACATTTGCAGAATCTACTTTAATAAATAAAGCATTTTTTAGCATGGTAAAGATTAATAGATATCATGCTATTACTAGATGAATGTAGTAAAATATGTAAATGGACAAGAAAGGAAAGAAAAGAAGAAATAAATTGAAAATTTGAAGGTGTAAGCTTCTCATTTCTCAATGGAGATTAAATAGCACAATTTTTACTATGATTCAACTCAATCTTTGAATATTAAAATAAAAAAAAGAAAAAATTAATGGAATGGATATCCAATTCCAAAAACTCTTGGAAAATGAATTAATGAAGAATTCAGACATGAATGAAAACATATTTGGAATTGAAACCATATCATACAAAGTATTCAATTAGAAAACATAGATGTGAAGCAAGCTACAATTATAGATTTCTAGTCTTACAAATTTAAATTGATTAGAGATACAAATAATTATTGACATTAACACTATAATTATTTTGTGGAAAACTACAATCAAAAGATAGCTTGGTTAAGAAAACTTACATACACCTCAATTAATACCTAATAAATACAAAAAATTGGAAATTAATAATTTCACAAAATGGGAAATTAATGAATTTAGAACTTGTAATGATTTACTACGAACATCTAGATTAATATTGTGTGCATGAGGAGGATCTTCGGCCATTTATATTATTTTGATAATAACTTCACTTTACACAATATTATTCTGACACAAATATCTATTATATAATTTCAATGGAAAATGCAATATATGCTAATAGTTAAGCTAAAAAAAGAATTTTGTAAAAACAAACAATAAAATCATAACACACCCTTAGCAAATGAAATGGTCTTGTGGACAGTCGTAATAAAAATGTTTAATGTTATTTAATTTTAATTTGAGACTATAAAATAAAAATGATAAAATAATATTTTTGTTGTATTCCAATGCTTTACAATATTATTTAAATAAGCATATTATAAAATTTTAACAACTCTCATTTATTAGTAATAATGTGTATTAATACTCAAAATTCAATTAGAATAACAAAAACAAAGTGTTTTGATGCATTCGAAAGATATACAAATGTATTCCATATGTATTTTTGATTTATATTTAATTTTATTTATTAAATATTTTTTAAAAATGTAACAAATTTTTAATATTAATAAATGAGTAAAATTAAAATTCAATGAAGTTCAATGATGCTTGATTTGTTTGTTATATTCATGCCTCAGTTTTTTTTCAATGAATTTAAATGAGCTTGAATATTAATCGATATTTTTTAACATTATTCCACGTGTTCAATAAAATATATATATCTACACACAAAAACAATATATATATATATATATATATATATAATATTAATATATAAAAACTATATTAATAAATAAATAAATAAATATATATATATATATATATTATAAATATCAATTAAATGTGTATATATATTGACACATCAAAAACAAAAGGCTTGATACATTGAATCTTGAGATAAAAGTGAGCCTCCTTTGAGGTTGCAAGTTCAAACTCCACGAGCTACTAAAATATTTTCAAGATAATAAAAAATGCCACATTTTGTTATATTTAATTATATAAAGTTTTATATAGTTATACAAATATATATAAATAGTTATACACGTATAGTTAAACATAATGTCATATGTTGTTATACATGTAATTATAAATATAGTTACATGAGTTTATACATGTAGTTACACATATAGTTATACTTATATTTATACATGTAGGTATATTTATTCGTTCATATAATTTTATATATTTATACATATAGTAATTTATAGGTATAGATATAGTAAAATACATTTTTATATGGGATACCCTTTGCTTTGTGTTAAGGAGGTTCGGCTTTTCAGAACTAACCATAGATCTAATATTTAGATGTATTTCAAGTACTTGGGTAAGAGTCCTGGTAAATGGTAAGTTAAGTGAGGAACTTAAACCAAATAAAAGTTTAAGGCAAGGGGATCCGTTATCCCCTCTTCTTTTCGATATCTATCTAGAATTGCTAATACGTAACTTGAATAAGAAAATATCCGAAGGTAAAATATTGTCATTCAGACAACCAAGGAATACACTCAGAATAGGTTGTTTAGCTTATGCAGATGACCTTATAATATTTACAAATGCTAGCATAAAGTCTTTAATGAATCTTATGGATCTTCTCCAAATTTTTGAAAAAGAGACAGGTCAAATGGTTAATAAAAGCAAATGTCAGTTCATGCTTGCTAAAAATGCAAAATTAAAGTTAGTAGATAAAATAAAAAGGATTACAGGATTTGCAGAAATAAAAGGGGCATTAATGTATTTAGGTTGTCCGATATATGAGAGGAGGTTGAAAGAAGAATATCTAAGTTACTTTCAGGACAAACTAAGAAAGAAAATAGCAGGATGGTAAGAAGAGTTACTGGGTTTTGGGGGAAGAATAACACTGCTGTCACATGTATTACAAAGCACGCTTACACACATATTATCAGTGATACACCCCCCTAAGAAATTTATTAAAAAACTCGAATCGGAAATGGCCAACTTCTTATGGGGTAAAAAACAAGGCAGAAATAAACTACATTGGAAGGACTGGAAAAGTATCTGTTATCCAAAAGAGGAAGCAGGATTAGGTCTAATTAGCCTCCAGGACTCGGCAGCTGCCTGGGACTGTAAAAGCTGGTGAAGACTTAAAGAAAGTGATAGTCTGTGGGCTAAATATATGCGGGTAAGATATTTAGATAACAAGAATAAGACCACTAAGAAAGTTTCGAACAGTTGGAAGTCAATGGAAAAACAAAAAGAAATAGTGGACTCACACTCTATACAAAAGAGGAGCGGCTGGAAATGGATGTTAACACCACAAGGAAATTTTTCCCTCAAGTCGGCAAAAGACTTGGTCAGAAAGAAAAAACCGGCACAAACTCTATTTAAAAGGGTATGGCAAGAAAACATACCGCAAAAAATGTGCTCCTTTACATGGAAGGCTTTAATGAATGCTATACCGGTAGATAGAAATATACAAAAGAAAGGTATAAACATCACATCAAGATGTGAATGCTGTTTACAAGCGGTTGAAACCACTGATCATTTGCTTTCTAATGGTCCCATTGCAGCAGAAATATGGAAAGAAATGGAAAGGGAAAAAAGAATATGTAAAGTTGATGATGGATTAATAGACAAAGTTAAAAAATGGGAAAAGGAGAAAACGAAAAGCCCCACCAGGAAATGGCTCAACCAAAAACTGCCGCATCTAATTATTTGGTGTATATGGAAATCTCGAAACAAAAGTAAATTCGAAAATATAAGGATGAATTTAACAGAAATTATAAAAGATATTAGAAAGGAGATATGTAATATATCACTAATAAAACCGATAGTTATTCAGGAAATGAAACAAGAAAAGAAGCTTGAGAAAGAATGGGATCTCACATATAAAGTATTAAATCAGCAAAGGGATAAATGCATACAGTGGAATGCTCCGCCAGTTGGTAAACTCTCACTTAATACGGATGAGAGTTTTAGCAGGGACACAGGAATAGCAGGAGGAGGCGGGATAATAAGAGATCATACAGGGACAGTACAGAGAGCTTTCACCAGATCTAGTAGAGCCTCTTTGGAGTTAGAATCTGAAATCAGAGCATTAAAATCAGGGTTAGAGATATGCAAGCAGCTTAACTTTAAAAACATTGAAGTACAGGTAGACTCAAAATTACTAGTTGATACAGTAATCAATAAGAAAATATTATGGAGGAATGAAGAGGAACTAGAAGTAATTCTTGGTCTTATGGATGAACTGAAGGCCTCAATAATACATATATACAGAGAAGCGAACTATCTAGCGGATAATCTATCTAAAATAGGTACCACCAGAGAAGATATAGAATTTAATGAGAAACTCATGCCAAACAAACTAAAGGGAATAGCATGTTTAGATAAAATGGGTTTTCCTTATTTTAGAATAAATAAACAAACCATGAAGATATAACAAAGCCTCAACTTTCTGATGGATTGGGCGGGAATAATTAGTATTTTAAAATATGTATCTTGACTATTGCTAATATAATATAATAATATCTATTCTGACTTTTACGCTTCTATATAAACACTGTTATATAAAAAGTTGTATAAAGCCTATAATAGTAATAAATAAGAATATAGAGGAGTATGTAGATAAATCATGGGACCTTAATATTAAGATAATTAAGCAGCAAAGGATAAAAAGTATAACCTGGAATAGACCTCCAGCAGGAAAGTTATCACTTAGCACGGATGGCAGTTTTAAGTGGGTAGAGTCCAGGGCAGGGAAATTTCTGTCTTTGAAGGGAAGCTATCCAGCAAGGTCCAAAACTAAAGCAATCAGCAAAAGGGAGGTAAAGTGGCAAGGTATGTGGGTATATTGGATTTATGCTATTAGTTTTGGTGGTTTTTTTCTGGTTTTTTAGCAGCTTAAGGCATCAAATAGGAATGGGCAGAAACTAGAAGTTAGGACTTGTATTGGAGATTTATAAATGGCAAATAAGATGGCATAATGGATCACCCTGGTCCTGAGGGGTGATCGATATAAGTGGGCGAAGCAATCACAAAAGGGATATGGTAAGTGGATTTCTTGCTTGCACAGTGTTTTCTTTGCTTTTTCTATAGGTAGAAATGAAAGAAGCAACCAAAACTAAGCTGCGATAACATTAGGGGATGGGCTTGAGAAAAGTCCTTGGCTCAGTGTATGAAGCTACATGGAAGGATAGATGCCTATTTAAATGTAGTAGCTGGAAGTCTGTGTCACATTGAGTCTGTTTAAACTTTAAATGTTGCTAGAAGTCTATGTTATATTGAATCTGTTGGAGTGTATGTTGCTGGAAGTCTGTGTCGCTGGAAGTCTGTTTATGGAAGTTTTATGTTGGAAGTCTGTAAGTCATTGTATACATGTGTTAAGGTGTAGTCTAAAACGTTGTAAGAGTAAAAAAAAATACATTTTTATATACTAATATATAAAAATGTATATTAAATATATGTTGTTAATTATATATTTAAATATAGTTATGTATAATAATTTTATAGTTATACTTGTATTCAAACACAATTATTTATTGTTGTATGTTCTTATACTTATAGTATATATAATTAAAAATAAAGTTATATATAGTTAAACATATAGTTGTATATAGATATATTCATACAAGTACTTATAATTAATTATACATAAATGTATGCAAAATTATAAACAAATATATAGAATTACATATTTATATATATATGTATACATAGTTATAGATATAGTTTTATTTAATTATATAGAGTGTTACATAGTTATACAAATATTTATATATATTTATAGACATTTTGTTAAACATAATGTTGTATGTTGTTATACATGTAATTATAAATATATAGTTACATGCAGTTATTCATATAGTTACACATATAGTTATACTTATATTTAACATGTAGGTATATATATTTTTTCATATAATTTTAAATGTATACATATAGTAATCTATAGGTATAGATATAGTAAAATACATTTTATATACTAATATATGAAAATGTATAATAAATATATGTTCTTAATTATATATTTAAATATAGTTATGTACAATGTTTTTATAGTTATACATGTAGTCAAAGACAATTATTTATAGTTATATGTTCTTATACCTATAGTATATATAATTAAAAATAGAGTTATATATAGTTAAACATATAATTGTATCTAGATATATTCATACAAGTAGTTATAAGTAGTTATACATAAATGTATGCAAAGTTATAAAAATATATATAGATTTACATATATATATATACATAGTTACAAATATAGTTTTATTTACTTATATAGAGTGTTACATAGTTATACAAATATTTATATATAGTTATAGACATGTAGTTAAACATAATTTTGTATGTTGTTATACATGTAATTATAAATATAGTTACATGTTGTTATTCATATAGTTTCACATATAGTTATACTTATATTTAACATGTAGGTATATATATTTTTTCATATAATTTTATATACGTATACATATAGTTATATATAGGTATAGATATAGTAAAATACATTTTATATACTAATATATAAAAATGTATAATAAATATATGTTCTTAATTATATATTTAAATATAGTTATGTATAATGTTTTTATAGTTATACATATAGTCAAAGACAATTATTTATAGTTATATGATTTTATACCTAATAGTATATATAGGTGAAATAGAGTTATATATAGTTAAACATATAGTTATAAATAGATATATTCATATAAGTAGTTATAAGTAGTTATACATAAATGTATACAATGTTATAAACAAATATATAGATTTACATATATTTTAATATATGTATACATAGTTACAAATATAGTTATATTTAATTATATAGAGTGTTACATAGTTATACAAATATTTATATATAGTTATACACATGTAGTTAAACATAATGTTGTATGTTGTTATACATGTAATTATAAATATAGTTACATGTTGTTATACATATAGTTACACATATAGTTACACATATAGTTATACTTATATTTATACATGTAGGTATATATATTTTTTCATATAATTTTATATATGTATACATATAGTTATATATAGGTATAATATAGTAAAATACATTTTTATATACTAATATATAAAAATGTATATTAAATATATGTTGTTAATTATATTTTTAAATATAGTTACGTATAATATTTTTATAGTTATACATGTAGTCAAAGACAATTATTTATAGTTATATGTTCTTATACCTATAGTATATATAATTAAAAATACAGTTATATATAGTTAAACATATAGTTGTATATTGATATATTCATACAAGTAGTTATAAGTAGTTATACATAAATGTATGCAAAGTTATAAAAAAAAATATAGATATATATATGTATGTATACATAGTTACAAATATAGTTTTATTTAATTATATAGAGTGTTATATAGTTATACAAATATTTATATATAGTTATACACATCTAGTTAAACAAAATGTTGTATCTTGTTATACATGTAATTATAAATATAGTTACATATGGTTATACATATAGTTACACATATAGTTATACTTATATTTAAACATGTAGGTATATATATTTTTTCATATAATTTTATATATGTATAAATATAGTTATTTATAGATATAGTAAAATACATTTTTATATACTAATATATAAAAATATATATTAAATATATGTTAATTATATTTTTAAATATAGTTATGTATAATATTTTTATAGTTATACATGTAGTCAAAGACAATTATTTATAGTTATATGTTCTTATGCCTATAGTATATATTTTTAAAAATAGAGTTATATATAGCTAAACATATAGTTATATAAATAGATATATTCATACAAGTAGTTATAAGTAGTTATACATAAATGTATACAATGTTATAAACAAATATATAGAATTACATATATGTATACATATATGTATACATAGTTACAAATATAGTTATATTTAATTATATATAGTGTAACATAGTTATACAAATATTTATATATAGTTATACACATATAGTAAAACATAATATTGTATGTTGTTTAAGATGTAATTATATATATAGTTATATGT
Organism: Sapria himalayana; assembly: GCA_029783825.1. Lineage (NCBI taxonomy): Eukaryota > Viridiplantae > Streptophyta > Magnoliopsida > Malpighiales > Rafflesiaceae > Sapria > Sapria himalayana. The sequence continues at coordinate 416,029 of JAREIK010003344.1, read as the reverse complement.
GGTTATATATATAGTTACATATATAATTATACTTATATTTATACATGTAGGTATATATATTTTTTTATATAATTTTATATATTTATACTTATAGTTATGTATAGGTATGGATATAATAAAATATATTTTTATATACTAATATATTAAAATGTATATTAAATATATGTTGTTAATTATATATTTAAATATAGTTATGTATAATGTTTTTTTGGTTAAACATATAGTTAAAGACAATTATTTATAGTTATATGTTTTTATACCTATAGTATATATAGTTAAAAATAAAGTTATATATAGTGAAAGATATTGTTATTTATAGATATATTAATACAAGTAGTTAAAAGTAGTTCTACATAAATGTATACAAAGTTATAAACAAATATATAGATTTAAATATATGAATACATATTTAGACATTTTTTGAAGTGATGTTTCATTTGGAAACGTCACATTTTATGTTGGATGAGATGGTCATGAATGGTGCATCATGGAGATGAACAAGTCTAACATCCTTAACCCAATCCCCCTGATGGAGAAATGATCGTTATAATGTTTTACATGTTTTATGCAAACTCATGTACTCTTTCTATTCATTTTCGTGCATATAATGGATGAATATCATGTGTTCATGGGCTTCTTTTTATGTTTCATTCAACTTTAATTTATAATAAATGATAAATATAAAATATGAATAATGATTTTTCGTGCTCTCATATTTTATATCACTTTCCTAAGCAAATCTTCCATGGAATAAGTTTACACCTTTGATAATTCTCCTATTTTTTATAGCTTTTATCCTTAAGCTCTTTTTATGGTTTGAACAACAAGCTTAACAATGACTTCTCTTAACTAACTTTTCACTATTTCTTTCTCTAAGAATTTTTTTTATTATTTTTCTTCAAGTTCTAGTGCTATGGGTCTTTGCTATCATGTTAGAAAGTAAAAATGAAATAATGCAACTTTATTAACCATGATGCATGAATAAATATAACCTATGAGATTGGAGCACCCTGAACACTATGAGTAGCTCATTGACTGAACTATATACAAACTAGAAACATATCTCAACAAAAAAAAACATAATCATATATTATTTTTTTTATCAATGATAACTGCTAGATTAACGCACAATGCTAAAATATCTTTTTTATTCTTATCAAAAAATTGTAGCTGCTAATTGTTTGGACCATTTCTGCATCTCTTATACATGACTCTACTTTCAAGAATACATCATAGAAAATTAGTGCAATTCATTGGATATTTTCAAGAGGGAGGCAATATGCTTGTTTATGAGTTCATGCACAATGGAACATTGAAAGAGCATATTTATGGTAACTCAAATCTTATATAAAGTACAATGATATCAACTGAGGCAGTCATCAATGCATGTAACATTGATAGGCCAATTCACCAAAGGAGAAAGTATCAATTGGATCAAGCGGCTCGAGATTACAGAAGATGTGGCAAAAGGTGTTTTTAAAAGTTCTTATCAGAGTTTGATTTATATTGCAAGCATATGTTGTTAGTGGGTGCATGGTCCAGCGGACAGCGATGCCATGAGATATGGTCCTGTAGATGCTTAGCCATGGTGCATAACTACCTGGAAGTGCACAGTGTGGGTGCGATCCAGTGAACCTGCATGTGTGCTTGATGTATAGGACGTGCACCGTGTGAATATTTGATGCATCCATGGTGTAGTGTGTGCAAATTTTAGCTCGTGCTCATTGGTTTTTTTTTATATGTATCAAAGAAAGTGATTATCAATGTAGAATCATGTGAGTAAAAACTATATAGTTGTTATGAAAGTGGCCACTACTTTGGTGGTTCCATAACTATTTGACTACTACAATAAATGTTGAGAGTTAAGTGTGTAATGAAAAATATAATATTTAATTTATTTATATCTAGCATAGATTTTTTATTTTCTATTTTATCACAGGAACTCATTGAGAAATGTATGACAGCTGCTTGTAAGCCAGTTGAAGTTTTATGGATCTTCAGATAACTTTTTGAAGGAAGAAAAGTAGGAAATGAAAGAAGTGAATGATGAGATTAAAGAAATGAAGAATGTAATGCAATAGTAGATGACCTATATGGAGTCACAACTAGCAGCCTTGACGTGACATATAGCACACCGAGTTCCAAAAGATTACCCGCACAAGAGAGCCTAGCATAAATGTACCAGTTAATGATGAGAATGATAATTTAGTTTAAAAGATTATATACCTATGTTATGTTTTTATTTTAACTATGTAACTATTGTACCATAATAATTTATTAACTGATTTTACTTTTTGTTAAATATAAATAACAGTTTATAGGATATGTTTTTTTTAATTTAATATAAAAGTTAAATATATGTAATCAAAAATATTTTGTAAAAAAATAAAATTGTGAAAATAGTTTTGGAATGAAAATAGCTAGGGATTTTTCCTTGGCTAATTTAGCTAATTTGAAAGTTAAATATATATATATTCATTCGAAAAATATTAATTACTAATTCAGCAAGAAATAAATATAATTAGTAGGGAATTTCAGTCGTTCAAAAATTTGCTAGGAAATTTTTTTTATTGCTAAAATTTTGTAAAAAGCACATTAGATTGGGATAATTTGTATCGTAAATCTGTTGTTAATCTATTTTAGTGAAGGGATAAGCCCAATAAGCTAGGGAAATTTGCCTTTCTATTTGAGAATTTTTTATAGTGTTTATTTATTTGTCTATCTATCTATCTGTCTATCTATCTATCAATGTATCATTCTATCTATCAATCTATTTATCCAACTATCTATCTATATAATTATCTATCTGTTAGTATGTCTATATGTCTACCTATCTATCTATCTATCTAATTGTATATGTTTGTATCTATCAATCTATCTATATGAGTATTTATAAATCTGTCTTTCTCTCTATATGTCTATCAAACTATCTGACTATTTGTATATCTTTCTATATGTCGACCTATCTATCTATCAGTCTGTCTATCTAACTATTGATCTATTAATCTCTCTATATGTCTATATGTTTATTTCATATATGTTTATCATTATATCATTTTATATATCTAGGTATCTATTTATCTAACTATCTAGGTGCCTATCTATCTATCTATATGCTTTTATATTTATCTATATATCGATCTATGTATTTATGTATCTATTTGTCTACATGTGTACCAGTCTACTATTCTACAAGTCAACCTATCTATCGATATACCTATCTATCTATCTGTCTATATATCTATTTTTTTATCTGTCTATAAATAAATAAATAAATATATATATATATATATATATATGTCTATTTATCTATCTATCAATTAATATCTATATTTATTTGTATATCTATCTATCCATATATCTGTTTATCTATCATTCTATCTATATATCTATTTAATTATCTATCAATCTAATAATCTCTCTATTTGTCTATTAGTATATTTGTCTATCTATCAATCAGTCTATCTATGTGTCTATCTATTTGTATATCTCATTAAATATCTATTTGTCTATCTATATTTGTCTATATATCTATCAATCTATATGTCTATATGACTGTCTATTTATCTATCTATCTATCTATCTATCTATCTATCTATCTTTGTCTATCTATATATTTATCTAATCTATCTATATATTTATCAGTCTATCTATATATCTATCAATCTATCTATCTATCTATTTATATATCTATCTGTCTATCTATCTAACTATCTATCTATACGTCTATATATCTCACTATCTATCAATAAATCTATCTGTCTGCCACTCTGACTATCTACCTATTTATTTGCCTATCTATCTATCTTTCAAATTCTCGATCTTTAAATCTACAAATCTATCTATATGACTATTTGTCAATTTATCAATCTATCTATCTATCGATCGATCTATCTATCTATCTATCTATCGGTCAAATGATTTGTCTATCTATCTATCTTTATATCATTATATCTCTCTATCTTTCTATATATCTTTATATCTATCTAACTATCTACCTATATATCTATCAATTTGTTTATCTATATTTCTACTAGTCTAATAGACTATCGGTCAATCTTTATGTCTATCTATGTGTATATCAATCTATTTGTATATTTGTCTATCTATCTAATTTCTATCTATCAATCTATCTATATATCTTTATATATATATCTATTTGTTTATAAAGTTATCGATGATTCTGTCTATAATTGTATCTATCAATTTATCAATTTATCTACTTACTTATCTATATATCTTTGTATCTATCTATCTATCTATTTGTCTATTTGTCTGTCTATCAATCTATTATTCTATATGTCTATATATCTATCTATCTATATATCTAATTATCTATCTATATATCTATCTATCTATCTTTCTTTCTATGTGTATATCTATGTATCTATCTATTTGTTTATCTATCTATCTATCTACTATTTATCTATGTATTTGTTTATCTATCTTTATCTTTATGTATATAAGTCTATTTTTATATCTATCTATCTATATGTATATCTATCTATCTATAATTTCTACCTTTCTATTTATTTGTATATATGTCTATCTGTATATCTATCTATCAATTTATCTATCTATCAATTTATCTATCTATCTAACTATGTATTTTTCTATCTTACTATCTATTTGACTACCTATCTAACTTGTCTAACTTTCTATTTGTCTTTCTGTCTATATGCCTATTATCTATCTGTGAATTTTTAAATCTATCTATCTATCTACCAATCTAAATATTTGTCTATATTTCTATCTCTTTATTTATCTATCTATATGTGATTCTATCTTTTATCTAACTATCTATTTATCTATATATTTGTCTATCTGTCTATCTTTTTATTAGTCTATTTGACTATCTATCTGTCTATCTATCTCTCAGTCTATCTATCTATTTGTTTATCTAACTATCTGTCTATCTGTATATCTATCAATATATCTTTCCAATTTATCTATCTAATATTTGTCAACCAATCAACCTAACTATCTATCTCTTTATTTGTCTATCTCTCTAACTATCTAGTTGTCTACGTGTATATCTTTCAATCTTTCTATATATATTTCTATCTTTTTTTTTCTATCTGTCTATCTTTCTATCTATCTATCTATCTATCTAATATCTACTATCATCTATTTGTCTATCTATCTTTTTGTCTATATCATTTTCTATCAATCTATATATCTATCAATCAATCTATTTGTTCATCTATCAATATATCTATATATCTCTCTATCAATCTGTCAATTTGTCAATCTGCCAATCTATCAATCAATCATTCTGTCAATCTATTAATCTATCAATCTATCTATCTATCTATATGTATATCAATCTATCTGTCATATGACTATCTATGTTTCTTTCTATCTACCACACTATCTATCTAATTATATTTCAATTGGTCTATCTATCTATCTATCTGTATGTCTGTCAATCAATTTGTCTATATATATATATATATATATATATATATATATATATATATCTCTCTGCCTATCTATCTATTTCTCTATTTATCTACTTACCTATTTGTCTATCTATAAATCTATAAATCTGAAAATCTATCTCTCTATTTATATATCTATCTATTTATGTATCTGTCTATCTATTTATCTGTCTATCTATTTATCTATCTTTCTATCACTCTATATGTTTATCTATTTATATGTTTATCTTTCTATATATCTATCTTTCTATCAGTCTATCTCTCTATATGTTTATATATCTATATGACAATCTATATATCTATCTATCTATGTATCTGTCTAATTTTTTATTTGACTATCTATCTGTTTGTCTATCTATTTATATGTTTATTTGTTTATCTGTCTATCTGTCTATCTGTCTATCTACCTATCTATTTGTCTATCTATCTAACCACCTATTTGTTTATAAATCTATTAGTCTATCTATATATCTATCTATTTATCTATCGGTCTATATGTAGAGATGTCTGGCCCTGCACGAGGCACGACATGGTTCAGTCGTGCCAGGGCCGGCCCGTGGCACGACACACCGGCACAGGTTCGTCCCGTGCCGAGTGTCCCTCGAGCTAAACCCCGCGATAGCCCCACGCCCCTCCCGCAAAAAAGACCGTGGGTCGAGTCTGATTGGACCTAAATCGCTAACCCACTCCCACAAGGCCCGAACCGATCCAGATCCCCCCAACGGGAAAAAAAATAAATATAAAAATATATTTTCAGCCGTTGGAACTCGCCTCCAACGGCCCTCATTATTCTGCCCCCTAAAAAATTAAAAAAAATTCAAAAAAATTCTTAAATAATTTCTTTTTTTATAAAAAATTATTATCTCTAATCTATAAATTCCACCCCCCTCTCTTTAACATTTATGTTTTTCATAAACATAAATTCTCTTAAATCATTCTATTTCTCTCTCAAAAATCTTGCTTCTCTCCCTCGGGTCTTGGTATTTTGGCATTCGGTTTAGATTTTCGGGAATCTCGACATGAGTTTTGAACATTAGAGCTTGATTGCAGTGCACCGTGCACGTGACCGACCTCACTGCTTTTATCGGGTAATTTATTTTACGTTTTTTTAACTTTCTCTCTCTATAGTTTCTCTCTCTATACCAAAATTAGAAAAATTAAAATCAGTCTTCTAGTCTTTATTAAACTATTCTTAAAAACAAAAATAATAAAAAATGATAAATACAACTGAAACATATTTAAATTTAGAAAATGAAAATATTACATAGAGGTTTGAGGCTGCTGAAACTTTGGTTTCTCTAGTCGTCTCAACCCAAACTTCTAAAAAACAAAAAACTAGGAGGACTTCTATAGGTTGGACTCATTTTAATATAATAAAATAAAAAAATATTAGGGGTGAGGAACAAGAAATTGCACAGTGCAAATATTGTATGAGACTTTTAACATGTAAGAGTTCATTTGGGACTAAACACCTTAAGAGACGTGGCGAATTATGCACCAAAAAACATGGACCATTAGATCCTAGGCAAACCCAACTTGGCACTACATTTTGTGAGACTGGTTCGAGTTCAGTCTCAAAGTTTACTCCCTTCATATACTCCAGTGAGTTGGGTAGGGACGGCATGGCCAGACTTATCACATTGATGGGTGTTCCGATCAGATTTTCAGAAGATCCAATGATAGTGCGAATCATGCAGACATATTTTCAGCTTGCCTATCGTAGGATTCTTAGGTCCACATCTAGGGATGACATACTAAAGATATTTAAGTTAGAAAAACAAAAAATAATTAATGAATTTATGGCATATAGTGGAGCAGTGTCCGTGACTTCCGATATTTGGACAAGTCACGATGAATCTTCTTATGCATGTCTCATCAGCCACTATGTAGATTCAAACTGGACAATCAATAAAAAAATTTTAGGATTCTCTGAGATTTTTCATCCTCACGATGGCCCGGCCATTTTTGTGTGTATGATGAAAATCTTTATGGAATATAAAATTCAAAATAAAATTTGTAGTGTCACCTTCGATAACGCATCTAATAATGGAGTAATGATCAATATGTTTGTTAGGAATATTAGAGACGCACCATTAGGAGAGATCTTTCATGTCAGATGCATGTGTCACGTGATTAACCTAATTGTTCAAGTGGGTATGAAGGTGTGTTCCCCCGTGTTGGATAATATACATAATGCATTAAAATATATTCGCGCTCCTCGAAGACAACAAGAGTTTGATAGTCTCTATTTGTTTGCGAATCTTAAGAAGAAGAAATTCCAATCGGGTGGGCAACATCGTTGGAATTACACGTACCTGATGTTAGAATCATGTGTTGGATACGAACACGTGATATCCGATTACGTCAATAGTAAGAGTGACGAACTTATTATTGACGAAACTGACTGGCTACAAGAATTTCATTTATGAAATTTCTAAAGATTTTTTATGACACGACGAACATGTGTTCGTCGGTTTATACGCCCACCACTTGCATTGCACTCCGGTGCATATGCAACAGTAGTAGCATGTTTAGGAAGTATCGAGTTGACCTGACACTTAGCCATATGGTTGCAGAGATGGAAACCAAGTACTTGAAGTACTGGTCCACCGTTCCATATCTTTATTGCCTCGTTGCATGCATGGACCCTAAGGTTAAGGTGGAAGGGGTAGAAAACACCATGACTTACATTTGCTCGTGCATGAACCTGGAAGACCCACCTTAAGGGTTCATTCACGAGAAGTTGACTCACCTATTCACATACTACGATACTAGGTATGGTGGTGGTAGTAGTGAGACCGTGATTACGGACAATGATACCTTATTCAGAGATGACGATTTTTCCATTCAGCTAGTGAGGGGGAAACGTAGGGGTGGACCATCACATAGGAGCGAGCTTTCTCGGTACTTAGATACTGATTACTGCTCAATCCTATCACATTCTGATACTAAGAATCTTGATTTATTACAGTGGTAGAAATCATATGAGTCCACCTTTCCCGTGCTATCTAGGATGGCACGGAATCTACTGACTCCTCTAGTGTCGAGCGTAGCATCAGAGTCTGCTTTTTCTATTGTAGTGAACGTGATTTTAGATAGGAGATCGAGATTACGTCCAGATATTGTTGAGGCCATGGCTTGTTTGAACAATTGGGAGGATTCGAGATTTAGCATCCATGATCGTGCTAAAGCTGAGACTGGGACAGGGACTATAGTCGCATCCACTATGATGGCGGAGGATTTGATTGCCGATGATGATGATCCATATGATACTAATCTTGATGTTGCGGCTGATGATGCTCATGATATGCCCATTGACGATTGATGATGATCTACTATTTTTTGATTTCGATGTTTTTTTTGATTGTACGCTTTGTTTGTACGTTGTGTTGAAAGTGTAATTTGTTTGGTTCGGACCTTCGGTTTCAAATGGCTAATTGGTGATTTTTCATTAGAGTTGCTTATGTTTTTTTTAATTTTTATTTTTTTAACAAAATGTATTGATTTATTTATTTTTTTTGTTTTAATTTTTCATTTAAAAATTTATAACTTTATTATATAATTATAATAAATTTTAAACTAATTTTATATTACATAAAAAAAATTTAAACTTTGTTATTTTAATAAATTTTAACATTTTTCATATTATAAATATATAATACTATACATTGTCTAAAATTTTATATATTTTTTAATAATTTATATAAAAAAAAATTTAAAAAAAAAAATTTCTGGCCCGGCATGGCACGGCCTATCGTGCCTTCGGGCCATGCCGGGCTCGGCTTTTTTAAACCATGCCGGCCCGGGCATGGCACGGCACGATAACCATGCCGTGCATGGCCCTGCACGTAGGCACACTCGTGCTCAAAAAAAATGGGCCGGCCCGGCCCTGCCCGGCCCTGCCCGTTTGACACTTCTATCTATATGTATATTTATCTATCTATATTAATTGTGTATTTGTCAATTGGCCTATCTGTCTATTTATTTTTCTATCTATTTGTCTATCTATCTATCAATCTATTAATCAATCAATCTAACTATTTATCTATATATTTATCTATATATCTATCTTTTTATCTATAAATATTTATATATATTTATTTCTATCTTTCTATCTGACTATCTAACTATCTTTCTATCTAACAATCATTTTATCATTCTATTTATCAATCTATCTATTTATCTACCTATCTACTCGTCTACTTGTCTACATGTATATCTATCAATCAATCTTTATATCTATCTATCTGTATATCTATTATCTGTCTATATATCTATATTTCTATTTGTATATCTTTCTATTTGTCTTGCTATCTATCTATCTATTTGTATATCTATATATCTATCTATATGTCTTTCTGTATATCTATCTTTCTATCTGTCTGTCTATCTATCTATCTATCTATCCGTCTATCTATGTATCTTTATAATTGTCAATCTGTCAATCTATCTATTTTTCAATCAATCTATATGTTTATCTGTTTATATATCTATCTATCTATCAATATGTCAATATGTCTATATATCTATTTGTCATATATCTATCTATCAATATGTCTATATATCTATCTGTCATATATCTATCTATCAATATGTCTATCTTTATATCGATCTATCTATTTGTCTATCTATCAATCTATAAATTTATAAATTTATCTATTTGTCTATTTATGTATCTTTCTATATGTATATATATCTATAAATTATCTATCATTCTATCTATTATCTATCTATAAATCTATATATATATATATATATATCTATAAATTATCTATATTTCTATCTGTTGGTCTATTTATGTATCTATCTATTATCTATCATTCTATATTTCTATTTAATAATCTGTCTATCTATATATCAATCTATGTATCTATGAATCTATTTGTCTACATGTCTACTTGTCTACAAGTCAACCTATCTATCTATATACCTATCTATCTATCTGTGTGTCTGTATCTATCTGTCTATCTATCTATTTTTCTATATGTATATATATATATCTATCTATCTATCTATTTATCTATTTGTCAAATAATATTTATATTTATTTGTATATCTTTCTATCGATCTATCTATATGCCTTTCTGTCTATTTATCTATTTATTTATTTATCAATCTTACAATCTATCTATTTGTCTATTCGTGTATTTGTCTATCTATCTATTATCTATATATCTATTGTCTATCTATCTATTGTCTATCTATCTATTGTCTATTTATCTGTATAAATCATTGTGTCTATGTGTATATCTATATATATGTCTATCTATCTATCTATCTATATATCTATATGACTATATGTCTATTTGTTTATCTATCTATCTATCTATCTTTATGTTTATCTATCTATTTATCTAATATGTCTATCTATTTATCTGTCTATCTATCTATCAATATATCAATCAATCAATCAAAATATATATATATATATATATATATATATATATATATATATATATATATATATATATATATATATATATCTATCTCTCTCTCTCTATCTAATTGTCTGTCTATATGTCAATCTATCTCACTATCTATAAATAAATCTATCTATCTGTCGGTCAATTTATATACCTATTTATCTAATTATCTATCTATCTTTCAAATTCTCAATCTTCCAATCTGCTAATCTATCTATATGACTATCTGTCAATTTGTCAATATATCAATCTATCTAGTAGTCTATCTCTCTATCTATTTATGTATCAATTGATTTGTCTCTCTATCTATCTTTATATCTTTATATATATATATATATATATCTTTCTATCTTTATATTTGTCTATCTATCTGCATATCTACCTATCTATCAATTTGTCTATCTTTATATCTACTAATCTATCTGACTATCTGTAAATCTGTATGTCTATCTATGTGAATATCAATCTATCTGTATATTTGTTTATCAATCTATCAATCTATCAATCTATCTTTATATCTTCTATCTATCTATCTATTTATAAAGTTATCGATCATTCTATCTATAATTCTATCTATCAATTTATCAATTTATCTACTTACCTATCATATATCTTTGTATCTATCTATCTTTCTATCTATCTATCTGTCTGTCTGTATGTCTTTTTTTTTGATAAAGTTTGTTTATTATTTATAGCCCTCTCTTTTGGTGGAGGAATACCGTTTGTACAAGCTACTTCTACCCTTTACCCTCTTACAACCATTCCCCATTTCTAAAGACTAATAATATAATCTTCCTAGCACTATTGAAATAACTTAAAATGAGTTTACTCATTACTAAAATGAGTTTCCTTCTTTTATCTTTCTAGCACTTCATGGAACATTTCTTATATGCTGATATCACCCTTTCTATGCTATATATAACATATTGCCTGCATAAAATAACAGGAATTTCTCCCATTTTACAGAATTCCTTTCAACCTTGTTGTCCATATTCTGCCGAAGCTTTCCACTTCTATCTGTCCTATTCCTTGACCCTCTTTGTTTACCGATATAGCTTTAAATTCACATCTTGAGAGCCATTTCCAAGCCACTTTGCAGCATCCTCTTTGCACATATTGAAATAACTTTACTATCCTTGACTTGGAACATTCTTCCTGTTTTCCTGATATCACCCTTTCTATGCTGTATATACCATATTTCCTGCATAAAATAACAGAAATATCGCCCGCTTTGCAAATTTATTTCACCCTTGTTGCACATATTCTGCTGACACTTTCGTCTTTTATCTGTCCTAATCGTTGACCCTCTTTGTTTACCGATATAGCTTTAGATTCACAACTTGAGAGCTATTTCCAAGCCACTTTGCAGCATCCTCTTTTCCAACCTCCTAGACTAGACACTTACCTTTCCTAGGACCTTTTATTAATACAAACACATGATTCTGTAACTTTCAGACTTTTAAACCCTTTCTACATGATTAAATGTTGGTAAAAAAACATAAGACATGACTTGACTCTTGCTAGTTACAGACTCTTGCTGGTAAAAAACATAACACATGACAAATTTTTATAGACTCTTGCTAGTTACAAACTTCTTTTAATTCCAAGTAATATGATTTGATTGCCCCTTTAGTGCTTTCCTGCAAACACAATAAAACTAGAAACATACCAAAGGGGCAGAAAATTCCAGCCCTTACTTTTTCGTTCCCTTATCTTTGACTTGTCGGGTGAACCTTGCAGTGACTGTAAAAGAAACAGCAACTTGATTTTCTGGTTGTTTATACCATGAACTTCGCTATTAATCTGCAGAGACAGATTCCCCTGCAAAGAAGCTACCACAATTCCACAGCTTATATTATTATACTTTTCTTATTCTATTTTCCATATTCTATCTTCATATTCTTTTAATTTTCAGATTCCCCTTCAAAGCAGCTACTGGATATTCATATTCTATTTTTTCTATTAATACTACCCTTCCTAAATCTTAAATAAGGGAAGGCCTTCCTATCTAGTTTCGCTATTCCTTTTACTTTTTCTGGCATCGAAACCTCATCAAATTCTTTATCTCCTCTTATCGAACCTAATCTTGCAAGACTATCCGCCAAAGTATTAGTTTCTCTATATATATGTAAGATTGATGCGTTAAGCACTTTAATGAGGTTCAAAATAATTTATATTTCTTCCTCATACCTCCAAAGAGTTATTTTTCCACTTACTAAATCTACCAAAAGAATAGAGTCTACTTGAATTTGTATATTTTCTAAATCTAATTTCTTACAGACATTTAATCCAATATTCAAAGCTTTTATCTCCGAGTGGAGGGCTAAGAATGCTTTTGTAGCCGATGTAAATGCTTTTATCACATACCCGTTTGAGTCCCTTATTACCCCTCCTCCACCTGCTATACCATTGTCCCTATTGAAGCTACCATCCGTGTTTAATGATATTTTACCTTTCAGAGGCCTATTCCAACTTATACTTTTTACCCATCCCTGTTTCGTATTTGTAATAGTGAGGCCCCAGAACATTCCAGCTACCTTATTTAAGCAAGAACCATCAACTTTTATAGGGTTTATACTTGATATATTTCTGATTTCTTTAATTATATTTTTAATAATTTCATTTGAATTCATTCTTATGCCCTCAAATTTACTCTTATTACGAGCTTTCCATAGGCACCATATTGCTATATGAGGTAGATTCTGGGTAAGCTAATTTTTGATGTAACTACTAGGGTTTAGATTTCTCCAACTCTTAATTCTATCAATTATTCTATCTTCTTTTTTACTTATTTGTAACTGGTCTCCTAATTCCCTCCAGACTGCTGCAGCGATTCTCCCACTTGAAAGTAGATGGTCCATTGATTCTTCATCTGCAAAGCAACATTCACATCTGGAGGCCATTTTAACACCTTTTCTTTTCACATTAGTGTCCACAGGCAGTGCATTTACCAGAACTTTCCATGCCAGCGAGCACATTTTCAGTGGAATACCTGCTCTCCAGGCCCATTTAAATAAAGACTGCATGGGTTTTTTCCTTCTTATCAATTCTTTTGCTGACTTTAGCGTAAAATTACCTTGTGGATTAAGGGTCCATTTCCATCCTAATTTATTCAATAATGAGTGAACATCTACTATTTCCTTTTGTTTTTCCAAAGCTCTCCAGCTATTTGATTTCTACTTAACGCGATTATGTTCTTGTTCTAGATATTTTGCTCGCATATATTTTGCCCAGAGGGAATCATTTTCTTTTATCCTCCACCATCCTTTGCAGTCCCAAGCAGCCGCCATGTCCTGTAAATTAATGATGCCTAAACCCACTTCCGCCTTAGGATAACAAATGTCTTTCCAATTTTTTTAGTGAATTTTCTGCTTTCCGTTTTTTCCCCATAAAAAGTTTGACATTTCCATCTCTAGTTTATTTGTAAATTTCTTAGGTGGGTGTATGACTGATATAATATGTACCAGTGTACTTTGAAGAACATGGGAGATTAATGTAATCCTCCCCCCAAAACCTAATAGATCTACTTTCCAACCTGCTATTTTCCTTCTCATTTTGTCTTGTAAGGGCGTTAGATAATTTTCTTTCAGCCTTCCTTCAAATATCGGACAACCTAAATATACTAAAACATCTTTTTTATGTTTAAAACCCGTTATGTTTTTGATTTTTTTACCACTTTTTCGGAAGCTTTTTTTGCTGACATAAATTGACTTTTATCTTTATTAATGGCTTGTCCCGTTTCCTTCTCAAATAATTGTAGAAGGTCCATCAGGGTTTTCAATGAAGTTTTATTCACATTTTTGAAAATGAAGATATCATCTGCATAAGCTAAACAACTTATTCTCGAAGTGTTTTTTGGCTGTCTAAAGGGGATTATTTTTCCCTATGACATTCTTTTATTTAAATTAACGATTAATAATTCTAAGTACATATCAAATAATAAAGGCGATAATGGATCCCCCTGTCTCAAGCTACCTCTAGGTTTGAATTCTTCTCCTTTCATTCCATTTACAATAATTCTAACCCAAATGCTTGTTACACATCTATATATTAAGTCAATACATGTTTCAGAGAAACCAAATCTTCTCATGACGAAACATAATGTATGCCATTCCACTCTATCAAATGCCTTAGATAAATCTAGCTTAACTACTAAGTTACTTCCTCTCGTTTTAAATGCTATTTCTTTCACCATTTCTGATGCTAATCTGTCTGTATGTCTATCAATCAATTATTTTGTATGTCTATCTATCTATATATCTAATTATCTATCTATATGTCTATCTATTTATCTATATATCTATCTATCTTTCTTTCTTTCTTTCTATGTGTCTATCTATGTATTTATCCATTTGTCTATCTTTCTATCTATCTAGTTGTTTATCTATCTATCTGTCTATCTATCTCTAGCTTTAAATCTATAAGTCTATCTGTCTTTCTATATATCTATCAATCTATCTATATGTATATCTATCTATCTATAATATCCATCTTTATATTTATTTGTATATATGTCTATATGTCTATCTATCTATCTATCTATCTATATGTCTATCTATATATCTGTCTATTAGTATATCTATTTATCTATCTCTCTCTTTATCTAGTTTTCTATCTATCTATCTACCAATCTAACTTTTCTATCTATCTGTCTACCTATCTAACTATTCTAACTATCTATTTGTCTTTTTGTCTATATGTCTATTATCTATCTGTGAATTTTTACATTTATATATCTACTCTCTTCCTATCTATATATCTGTCTATCTCTCTATCTTTATATCTATTTATCTATCTTTGATTCTAACTTATATCTATCTATATGTCTATATAACTATCTATCTATCTATATATTTGTCTACTTGTCTATCTTTTTATTAGATTATCTGACTATCTAGCTGTCTATCTATCTTTCAGTTTATTTGTCTGCCTATCTAACTGTCTATCTAACTATCTATATATCTGACTATCTATCTATCTTTCTATCTGTCGATCTGTCAATCTATCTATATGTTTATTTTTTATCTATCTCTATATCTGTCTATCTGTCAATATGACAATATGTCTATATGTCTATATGTATATCTATCTATATATCAATCTGCCTAGTTGTATATCTTTATATCTGTCTATCTATCTATTTGTCTATCTGTCAATCTATCAATCTATAAATTTGTTTATTTATGTATCTCTCTATATGTATATATATCTAAAAATTATCTATCTATCTATCAATCTATCTGTATATCTATCTATCTTTCTTTCTATCCTTCTATCAATCAAACTATATGTCTATCTATTTATCATTCTATCATTCTATCTATCTATCTTTCTATCTTTCTATCAATATATATATATATATATATATATATATATATATATCTATCTATCTATCTATCTATCTTTATTTATGTCTATCTATCTACCTATTTATATGTTTATCTATCTATCAAATCATTTATTTTTTTATTTTCAATCTCTCAATCTTATTATCTATCAATCTGTCTCATTATCTATCGATCTATTTTTTTATCTATCTATCTATCTATTTATCTATCTGTCTATCTGTCTATCTATTTATCTTTCTATCAGTGTATCTATCTATCTGTCTATTTTTTTTCTTTCTATCTATCTATAATTCTATCTATCTATAATTCTATCTATCTATCTATCTATCTATCTATATAATCAACTTACCTATCAATCAATCAATCTTTCTATCTATATAATTATCTATTTGTCTATCTATCTATCAATGTATTTATCTGTCTATATATTTATATATCTATCTTTCTATTAGTCTTTGTGTCTAAGTGTCTATTAGTCTATCTGTTTATCAGTATATCTATTTGCATATCTATCGATCTATCTATTAATTATCTATCAAACTAATTTTCAATCTATTTTCTATCTATTTTTATTTCTGTGTCTGTCTATCTATATTTCTATTTATCAATCTTTTTATCTATCTATCTATCTATGTATATGTATATCTATCTATCTATATATATGCCTTTCTTTCCATTTGGCTATCTATCTATCTATATTTCTGTCTATCTATAAATCTCTCTATCAATCAATCAATCAATCTTTCTTTCTATCTTTATATCTTTCTATTTTTTATCTATCTATCTAGCTATCTATCTATGTATTTCTCTATCTATGAATCTATATAATGATCTATCTATCTATTTGTCTATCAATCTGTCTACCTATTTATCTATCCATCCATCTATCTATCTATGAAGTTCTCTATCTTTCTATCTGTCAATCATTCATTCTGTCAATCAATCTATCTATCAATTAGTTTGTTTATTTGTCTATTTGTCTAAATGTCTATATTTCTATCTATCTATATGTCAAAATGTTTAATTCATATCTCTCTATCATTCTATCTACTTATCTATCTATTTTTTCTATTAATCTACTTGCAAATCTCATTATCTATCTATCTAACTATTTGTCTATCAATATATCTGCATGTCTATCTGTTTATACGTCTATAAGTCTAATTATTTATCTATCCATATGCCTATCTATATATTTATCTATTTCTCTATTTGTCTATCTTTCAATCTGTCTATCTATTTATCTATCTAAATGTATATTGATCTATATATCTATCTATCTATTTTTCTGTCAATCTGTCTACCTATCTATTTGTCTATTTATTTGTTAGTCTATCTATCTAACACTCTATCTATCTATATTTCTACCTATCTATTTATCTTTCTTTCTATCTTTCTAACGGTTTATCTGTCTATCTATCTATCTTTCAATTTTTCAATCTCTCAATCTATTTTAGTGTCTTTCTATCAATCTGTCTATATCTTTATGTCTCTATCTATTTGTCAATTTATCTATCTATTTATCTTTATATGTTTCTATCGATATATTTGCCTATCTATTTATCTATCTATTTCTCTATCTATATATCTATCATTTTATTTACTGTATATCTATCTATTTATCTGTCTATCTCTATATTTTTCTATTTATCTATCTATATGTCTATCTATATTTATCTTTTAGTCCAATTGTTTATCTTTAAATCTACCTATATGTCTATCTATCTATCTTTCTATGTATCTATCTCGTTGTCTATTTATGTATATACCTATCTGTCAACCTATTTACATATCTAACTGTCTATCTATTTATCTATCAATCTTTATATTTATCTAACTGTCTATCTGTCAATCTTTCAATATGCCAATCTATCTTTCAATTTATCTAATTCTCTATCTTTCTATCTGTCTATCTGTCATCTTTCCATATGTCTATCTGTCTATCTATCTATCTATTTATATATCTACTATCTATTAATCAATAAATCTATCTGTCTATCTTTCTATTTGTCTATCTCTTTATCTATCAATCTATCTATCTGTCCTTCTGTCAATCATTCTATCTGTCAATCTATCAATCTATCAAAATGTATATATGTTTATATGTCTATCAGTCTATCTTTTCTTTCTATCTATCTCTATATCTGTTTATCTATATATATGTATAGCTTTCTTTTTTTCTCTCTATCTAACTAACTATCTATCTATTTTTCTTACTTCCTATCTATCAATCTATCTATATGTCTAACTAATGTTCTGACTATATGTCTGTCTATCTCTCTATATATAGGTCTATTTGCCTATCTTTATATTGATCTATCTATCTGCCTATCTGTCTAACTAACTATATGTCAATCTGTCAATCAATCAATCAATATGTCTATCTATAGTACTAATTATCTTTATCTCTATCAATCTCTTTATCTAATTATATATCTTTTTATCTATCTATCTATCTATCTATCCATCTATATGCCTATCTATATATCTATATATTTATCTATGTATCGATCTATCTATCAATTTTTCTATCTTTCCATCTGTCAATTTATCTCTCTAACAATATGTCAACATTTTTTTCTATCTAGCTATCTATCTATATGTATATCTGTCTATTTGCTTATCTTTTTATTTATCTTTCTTTCTATCTATCTATATGACTATTTGTCTATCTGTATATCTATCTATTTGTCTATCTATCTATCTATATACCTATTTTTTTGTCTATCAATCTAGCTATCTTTATGTTTTTTTATCTATCGATCTACTTGTCTACTTGTCTATCTGTCAACCTATCTAACTATCTATATGTCTACCTGTCTATCTATCTACATGTCTAAATGTATAACTATCTACCAATCTACCCTTCAAGATATCTACCTATTTACTTGTCTACATGTCTGCCTGTCTATCTATCTACCATTCTACCTATCTACATGTATATATGTCTACCATTCTACTTGTCTACATGTGTACCTATCTACCTGTCTATCTATCTACCTATCTAGCTCTCTAACTATCTAGCTATCTATCTATCTGTCTATTTGTCTATCTATCTATCTATCAATTTATCTTTCAATCTATCAATCTTTTTATCAATCTATTCTATCTATGCATGAATCTATTTATCATTCTATCTGTCTATCTATGTATCATTATATATTTCTATCTAGTATATCTTTGTATTAGTTTATCTTTCTATCTGTCTATCTATTTAGCTTTCTATGTGTCTATCTGACTATCTTTCTATCTTTCTATCTATTTATTTATCTATCTATCTACTAGTCTATCTGTCTATATCTATTGGACTATCTATCTCTCTATTTGTCTATCTGTCTATGTATCTATCTTTCTATCTACCTGTATACTTGTCTATTTGTCTATCTATTAATCTGTTTATCTATCTATCTATTTATCTAACTATCAATCTTTTTGTCAATCTATGTATCTGTCTATTTGACTATCTGCCTATCTTTCTATCTATCTATCTATTTGACTATCTACACATATATCAATCAATCTATCTATCTATCTATTAGTCTATTTGTCTATCTATCTGTCTATCTATCAAACTGTCTGTGTATTTATCTATCAATCTATCATTCTATCTAACTGTCTATGTGTCTATCTTTCTGTATCTATATTTCTATCTATCAATGTGTCTCTATGTATATCTATCTAATTTTATATCTATATATCTATCTATCTATCTATCTATCTACCAATCTATTTATTTATCTATATTATCTGTCTATCTTTCTATCTGTCTGTCTATCTATTTATTTGTCTATCTGTTTATTTGGCTATCAATCAACCAATCAATCAATCAACAAATCTAATAAACTATTTATATATCTATCTATATATCCATTTATCTATCTAATGATCTATTTATCTAACTATCAATCTATCTATCTTTCTTTCTTTCTTTCTATTAATCTATCTAACATTATATCAATATTTCTACCTATCTACTAATATACCTATCTATCTATTTATCAATATATCTGCATATCTATCTATCTATCTTCTTAACTATTTTTCTATGTCTATCTATCTATCTATCTCTCTATCTCTCTATCTATCAAACTATCTATCTATCTAATTCTTAATATATCTATATGACTATTTATTTATCTGTCAGTCTATTTATCTATTATTCTAACTATCTAACTATCTATCAATTTATCTATTTATCTATTCATCTGTCAACCAATCTATCTATTTATCTATCAATCAATTTGTCAATGTTTCTATCTATCTATCTGTTTATTTTACTATCTATTAATCTATCTATCTATCATTACTTCTATCTATGTATTGATCTATATGCCTATCTATCTATCTATCTATCTTTCTTTCTATCTATTTATCTATTTATCAATCTATCTAGCTGTCCATATTTTAAAGTGTCCTTATGTTTATATGTTTATCTATCTATATACTATCTATTTATCTATATCTACTTGCCTATGAATCAATCAATCAATTAATCAATTTATCTATCTGTCTATTTGCCTATGAGTTGATCTATTTATCTATCTAACAGTGTATCAATCTATATATATTTATTAGTATATATGACTATATATTTATCTATCTATTTATCTAACTATCTATTTGTCTAGCAGGCTTTCTATCTATCTATCTATCAATATATCTATCTATCTATTTATATATCTATCTATATGTCTATTAGTCTTTCTGTCTATCTGTCTTTCTATCAATTTTTCTATCTATTTATCTATTTATTTATCTATCTATTTGTCTATCTATCTTTCTATCATCAATCTATCTATTTATCTGTCTATCTGTATATCTATATATCTATTAATTTTCCTATCTTTCTGTATATTTGCATATCTACCATTCTATGTATCTATCTATCTATGTATCTTTCTATATAAGTAACTATCTATCTATCTATATATCTATTTGTCTATATATATTTATGTCTATATGTCGATCTATCTATCAGTTTATTAGTCTATTAGTCTACTTGTCTATCTTCCTTTCTATCTATCTATCTATCTGCTTATCTTTCTATCTGTCTATAAGTCTATTTCTCAATATGTCAATCTGTCAATCTATCAATCTATCAATTTGTCTATCTATCTATCTATCTAAATGTCGATATATCTATTATCTATCTATCTAACTATTTATCTATTTATATACTTGTCTTTCTATATAGCTGTCTATCTTTCTATCTGTCTATCTATCTATCTATTTTTCTATCGATCTATCTGTCTATCTTTATTTGTCTATCTATCTATATATCTATGTACCTACATATCTACCTATCTATCTACGTATCTATCTACCTATCTATCTATCAATCTGTCTATCTAACTATCTAAGATTTATTAGTCTTTCTATCTATCGATTTGTCTATCTTTTATTTGTCAATCTATATATCTAACTATCTATAAACCTATCTATATATCTATATGTTTATATATCTTTCTATCTATCTGTATAACTTTTTTTAGTCTATTATCTATCTATCTATCTATCCATCTATCTATCTGTTTATCTATCTATATGTTTATTTATCGATCTTTCCATCATTCTATCATTCTATCTATCTATTTATCTATCTATCTATCTATGTATCTTTCTATCTATCTAATAATATGTCAATCTTTTTTTTAGTTTATCTTTTTATATGTTTATCTTTCTATCTATCAAACTATCTGTCAAACTGAATAACTATCTATCTATCTTCATATCTATTTATTTGTTTATATGTTTATCTATCTATTTGTGTATATGTCTATTTTTCTATCTATCTATCATTCTATCTATATATCTATTTATTAGTCTATTTGCCTATATGTTTATCTATCTAAATAATTATCAATAATATCTATCTATTTGTCTATCATTTTACCTATCTATCTATCTATCAATCAAACAACTAATCTATCTATCTATTTATTTATTTATCTATCTATATATTTATATATATCTATATATTTATCTATCTATCTATCAATTTATCTATCTTTTTATCTGTCATCTATCTATCTACTATCTATCAATCTTTCTTTTTATTTATCTATTTATCTATTTGTTTAATTGTCTATTTATATATATATCTCTCTTTCTTTCTATTTAATTATCTATATGTCTATCTTTCTATCTGTCTATCTATATATTTCTTTATATATCTATCAATCTATCATTGTATCCGTTTACCTATTTATTTATCAATCTATCTAATTGCTTATCTATCTATCTATCTATGTATATTTATATCTGCCTTAAATCTACATATCTATTTATCAAACTATCTATATATTTGTCTACCTATCTTTCTATATATCTATCTACTTATCTATCTATCTATAAATAAATCTATCTTTGTATCAATCTAACTATCTATCTATCTGTCTACCTATTTATCTATCTATCTTGTTGTCTATCTTTATATATGTATATTTATCTATGTCTCTCTATTTATCTATGTCTCTCTATTTATCTGTTTATATTTTTATCTATCTATCAGTCTATCTATCAATCTGTCTGTCTATCTATATTTCTATCTATTTATTTGTTTATCTATAAATATGTCTATCTATCTAATTGTATATCTGTCTATATTTCTATCTATTTATCTTTTTATTTATCTGACTATCTATAATTTACTTTTTCTAATTGTATATCTATCTATTTGTATATATGTCTATTGTATATCTACCTATTTGTAAGATTTTTCTATCTGTCTATCTATCTATTTGTAATATCTGTCTATCTGTCTATATGTCTATATATCTATCTATCTATCACATTGTCTATTAATCTATCAATCAATCTATAAATAAATCTATCAATCAATCAAACAAAGCCTAAATATCCATCTGCCTATCATAATCTATCTTTCCTATTATCCATTTTAGATATTTAAGTTATGCGATCAATCTATCTATCGACCTAATCTACCTACCTACAGATCTATCTACCTACCATATCTATCTATCTATATATCTACTTTTCGAATATAGATATATATATTATATATATATATCTATGAAGTCTATCTATCAAATGTGTCTTCTGGATTTACATGGCTCTATCTATACTATCATTTAGTCTATATTTCATATCGGTCAATCTAACTTCTGACTATATGTCATCAATGTAATCTATCTTCTAGGTCGTATATATCTATCTATATGACTATTTGGCTATTTATCTATCTTCTATCATTCTAATTTTTCTATCTTTGTTTATATATTTATCTAC
>JAREIK010003344.1:387567-389569 GCA_029783825.1 Sapria himalayana | reverse complement strand
TCTATATACAATCATTAATCTGTCTATCTAGATCTCTGTCAATTTATTTATTTGTCTATCTATCTATTTATCGATATGTATATCTAAATAGCAATCTATCTATCTATCTTTCTCTCTATCTATCTGTCTATATGGCTATCTATTTATCTATATATCTATCTATCTATCTATTTATATATCTATCAATCTTTTTATCTATATATCTATCTAATTATCTAAAAATTTATCTATCTATCATTCTATTTATCTTTCTAATAATTTTTGTTTTAATTTATCTATCTGTCTACCAATTTAACTATCTATCTATCTATCAATTGGTCTATCTTTTTATCTCTCAATCTTTATATCAGACTATCTGTCAATCTGTCATTATAATTATATAGCTATTTGTATATTTGTCTATATGTCTATTATTTCTATGTGACTATCTATCTATCTGTTTATCTTTCTATCTGTCTATTTTTTATCTATCCATCTTTCTATTTATGTATTAATTTATCTATCTTTTTGTCTTTCAATCTATCTATCTGAATATTAAATAATCTATCATTTTATCCATATATTTATCTATCTGTCTATTTGTCTATTTGTCTATATGTTTATCATTCTATCCATATAACTAAATATCTATATATCTTTCTTTCTATTTCTTTATCTATCTTTCAGTTTATAATTCTATCTATCTATCTATTAATTAATCTATCTACTTGCCTATCTGTCTATCTATATATGTATTTTTATATCTACCAAACTATTTGTATATCTATCTATCTATCTAAACATATAGGGATCTTTTTATCTATATATATATATATATATATATAAATACATATATATATATATATATATATATATATATATATATATATATATATATATATATCTATCTATCTAACTATATATCTATCTTAATATCTATTTATCTATCTATTGATATATCTATCTATCTATCTGTCTAATGGTCTATCTATCTATCTTTCTATCTAACTATCTATCTATCTATCTAACTATTTATCTTTCTGTCTATCATTTTATCCATCTACCTATCTATTTATTTATTTATCTATCTATATATTTGTTTATTTGTAATATTTGTCTACCTGCATATCTATCAATTTGTAATATTTGTTTATCTGTCTATCTATCTATTTATCTTTCTATCCATATATCTATCTATCAATCTATCAATCTATCTATGAATAAATCTATTAATCAATCAACAAAACTAACTTTATATCTGTCTATCTTTATATCTATCTATTTATATACCTATCTTTATATGTATCTAATTATCTATTTATATATCTATCTATCTAACTATATATATATATATATATATATATATATATATATATATATATATATATATATATATATATTTATCTATTTATCTATCTATCTAACTATCAACTAACCTATCTATCTACCTATAAATCTACCTATCTATCTATCTATCTACTTCACTATCTATCTATCTACTTATTATGAATCTATCTATTTATCATTTTATTAATCTTTCTATATGTCAATCTATCTTTCTGACTTTATATCAATGTATCTATCTATATTTTTATCTATTTATTTTTCTATAAGTCTATTTTCTATATATCAATTTGTCTATCTTTCAATCTCTCTAACTATTTATCTTTTTATATATCTATCTATCTATATGATTATCTATCTTTTTGACATTCATTCTATCATTATATTTGACTATCTATCTGCTTGTCTATTTATCTACTTGTCTATATATATATATATATATATATATATATTAATATCTATCTATCTATCTATCTATCAAGCTATCTATTTATTAATCTATCTATCAATTTATTTATCCGTCATCTGTCTATCTATCTATCTAATGGTCTATCTGCCTTTCTACCTATATATCTACCTATTTATCTATCTAACTATCTATTTGTCTATCTATCTATCTATCATTTTATGTATCTATCTATTAGTCTATATGTCTTTCTATTTATCTATCTATTTGTCT
>JAREIK010003344.1:345067-382567 GCA_029783825.1 Sapria himalayana | reverse complement strand
TCTATCTATATATCTATCTATTTGTATATCAGTCTAGTTGTAATATCTATATATCTTTCTATCTATTTATTTGTCTTTTTATCTATCTGTCTATCAATCTATTAATCAAGCAATCTTACTATCTATCTTTCTATTTATTTATCTATTTATCTATCTACCAAATTATTTATTTATTTATCAATCAATCAATCATTCATTCTATGTATCTTTCTATCAACCTATATACCTATATATCTATCTATCTATATATCTATATAGCTATCTATCTTTCTATCTTCTTGCATATATATATATATATATATATATATATATATATATATATATATATGACAATCTACATGTTTACCTATATATCTATCTATCTATCTTTCAATTTGTCTCTCTTTCTATCTATAAATTTGTCGTATCTGACTATCTGCCAATTTTTCTATCTATCTATCAATCAATTTTTCTGTCTTTTTGCCTATTTATTTATCTTTATATCTTTCTACACTATACGAAAATAACCAAATAGGTATGGAAAAATCCCTAGCTATATAGAATTTTTCTTTTGCAAAAATAGAATAATAACACATTAACACTGGAAATTTTACCAAGCTAATGTGGTTGTCACAAAAAATCAGCGTGGGAAAAATTCACTAGCAAATTTTTTAACGATAGAAAATTTACTAGCTATGTATATTTTTTTCCATTACTAATTTTAATTGTAATTAAGAATAATAATTAATAATTTTCGAATAAATAAGCACAGAACCATCCTTAGCTAAATTAGCAAGGGAAAAATCCCTAGCTATTTTCATTCAAAATCAATTTTCACAATTTTAATTTTATACAAAAAATTTGATTACATATTTTTATTATTTTATATAAAATTAAATAAAAACATACACTATAACCCATTTTTTATAATTAACAAAAACCAAAAAAAAATCAGAAATAATTATGATACAAATGTTACATGGTTAAAACAAAAACATAACATATGTATATAATCATTTAAAACTAAATCATCATCTTCGTCATTAGCTTGTGCATTTGTGCATGGCTCTCCTACGTGGGTTGTCTACTGGAAATCGGTGTGCTATCTCTCTCATCAAAATTTCTAACTGTGACTCCATATAGTTCATCTATTATTACATTATATTCTTCATTTCTTTCATCTCATTATTCACTTCTTTTTTTTCCTACATACACATTAATTCAAACTTAAACATTACGACAATATCTATATATTTAAATATCTATATACATACATACATACATACATACATACATACACACGCGCGCACACACACACACACACACACACACACAAACAAACATATATATACTTACATATATAGAAGCTAATAAAGGAAAAACAAAAATAAGAAATACTTTGTCATGAAAAAACAAGCAACAAACAATTCAATGCCAAAAAATTTGACAATTTTGTAAAAAATGTTACATGCATAAGAAAAGAGTGTAAAGAATGAAGCCAATTGTGATGCCTTTAACTTAAAATATTTCAAATCATCTCTAACTAATGTCATCAGAAATAAAACTTCTAAATATGTATTTTGATATTCCAACATGATTTTGAATACCACATAAGCCTTAAGCTAATATTGGCCTATTTTTTTTTCAATGATTGTGGGGGTTTGGGCCAACTTGCATGCAGCTCGAGTAATCTCATGAGCAAAAACATCTACCCCTATGGTTCCACCAATAGAGCAACTATGACAAAATCACATGTATCATCTACTACCATTTCACATGCAGAACAAACTATTATTACCATGACACTAACATAGATTGAATAGTATCTAAGATAAGAATTTATGTATTTGTTCCCATTTGTAGCTGCATACAACACTACATATAATAAGGATCACAAGTTTAGCAGTGAAGAACCTTGCTAAACTTCCCTCAAACCCTGCATATCTATTCCCCTTTAAATAATAAGATTAGCAACATCTCTCAAACTCTCAAAATTGATTTCAAACATCTCTCAAAATTCATATTCATTGTACCATTAACAAAAACAAGTCCACCCATCAGTACTTCAAAAAAAATATCAAAGTTTCATTATAATTTGAAATATGCATGCATACAGCTTTCATATTTTAAAAAACAAATAATCAGAGCCTAGCATGCTATACTAGAATCTTGAAGGTGGCCAACAACATCACCAACGCAATGCATGTGATTCACTGAACTTCTAGTGCTCTGCAAAAATTGCATACTCCGTTTAGAAAAGAAGTTCATAATATTTCAATTCACAGCATTAAAGCAAGTTAAATTGAAATCAAATAAAATTAATAACATGATTAAGAAGATTGTGTCATCCCTACCGACCTACGAGGTAGATGATTATTCTAATCTTCTAGCTGAAAAAGGTAGCTACAACGAAACAACACGTACAATAAGCCAACAGAAAGTGGAAGACATGCTGAATGGAAAGGAAATGACATTACGGAGACAAAGACCAATGTGAGGTGGAAATCTTACGCAAAATAGCTTCTGGATCAAGTCAGGTCATTAGGAGTAACCATGTTTTTGAACCATGGCACTGATGACCGACCAAATGGCATTCCGATTCACTTCTCTGAAATTGAAGACTAATAATGAAATAAAAATAAAACACACAATTCATGATATTTTATGCCAAACTTTTTAAAATGAAAGTTTCATGCAATTTTAAACAAATAAAGACTAAATGTACCAAAGCAATTCTAGTGTCGTACCAAAATACTAGCACTATTATGTGCCAACTGATGTGGTCACTACTAACATTGACCACCATTTGGTTCTAGATTATAGAAATCACATCATCACACATCGAATGGTCACACCATGCCCAAAATCTTTATGAAATAGCAAAGCAATGTCAATTTCCACATCAATAATAAGTTTGAACTATCACTGTCACTACCAAATAGTAATGTATATTGACTATTGTCAGCATCACATGTTAAAGGTTCACCACCATCTACATAGCTCGACACCACTATTCACATTTATGCCGCATAAATCAGGTTCTAGTGTGGCAAGTGCCTTAGAAAGTGTACACTGTGGATGGGCTTTATCTTATAAAGGTGATGATAATGATGTTCATGATGGTGATGGTGATAGAGATTGAGATGGTGATTGTGATGTTGAAGTTTGGATATGGTGGTATGAGATGGTACTAACTTTGCAACAAATGTAAAATACTAGATGAATTTCATTCATTTCTATGTTCACGTCCACCTCCACCAAGCCAACATCCTTTAGGTGCCATCTATTGTACAAAAAATAAAAACATATAACAAATAATAGATATATGATGAACACCCATGGATTTTAGAATAATACAGACCAATGGATTTCAACAAAATATAGAAAGTCTTTGATAATATAATATTATAATACTATATTAACAGTTTAATTATCGGCATCACTATTATCCTCCAATGGATCTTCCAACATTTTTTCTAATTCTGATGAAAGTTCCAACTCATCTTCAGATAGAAAATGATTATCTTTAATTTTATTAGGCTACCATTTGAGTCATATAACTTTTCTGGATCTTCATTTACATGCACAGGCTCAATATTATTTATGTCATTTTTTGAAATGTTGATGGAATAGCTAGGTTTGCACTTCTTTGTTGAGATGTTGGTACTTTAAAATTTGATCAAGCTTTAATTTTGAAAAGCACCCACCAGGTACTATTATCATGAGATAAACTCATATATGTACAATAATATACTTGAGTCGCTTGAACTACCATAATAAATGGCTCATATCGATTATATCTATGTATATGGTTAACATCTACTAGCTTATAATCCAAATGAATCTTTATACCCACATTTGGTGGAGGATCAAACCAATTTCACTTTAATAATACAATCCAATTATTTTTTAGTTCAGGATACTCCAACCCAATAACTTCTGCGAGTTGACCATAATAATCAATCTCATCTACACTATAACTTGTGTCTTTAATGCATACACCACAATTCATTATTGTTTTAGAAGAACCGTACCTAATTGTGTGAAATTTATATCTACTGACAAAATACCTAGGATAAGTTGTCACATTCAGACCTTTACTTAGATTTTGAATGAATATATTGGAATCTCCATTTAAAAAATCATTTTCCTGTCGCATAAATTAAATAAATGATGTTAATAACTAAAAGATACTAATAAATCAAATAATTCAAAAAATTAAATATTAATAATTCTAACATAGTTTTTGAACCAATTCACAAATTCTATTTCTAGCATATAATTGACCTCATGGTTAGAAATGGTTGGATGTCTATTTTAACTACTCAACATAAACACTACAAAAATATAAATAGAGGGAGGACAAAGTATATCAATTTTAAATTATTCCTTTTAAGGACAAAATTAAACTATGATTAAACCTACAACAATTTTGGGTATACATACTCAATATATGGTGGATCCTCTTCAAAATTAAGTAAAACATAGATCTGGGTTGCTTTGTACTCTTCATCTATCATACATCTTTTTTTTTCTCTTCAAAATGCTCTTCCAGGATGCTTGAAGATAGATAGCTTATCCATAGAATCATCTTCTACAAGCACATGGCCTTCATCAATCCGAGGCAAATTTTTATTTTTTGTATTGACATGACCCTCAAAATAAAAAGAATAAAAAGAATAAAAAGATGATACTTCTTCTACTAAATATGCATTAAAAATTGAACCTTCAACTCTTGCCTTGTACTAATATTCAATTTCTACTTATGAAGATACCTACAACTATAATATTAGGTTTCAATTATATCAAATTACAATATTAATTTATGCTTGAAATAATAAAACACTACTACTTATATTTATTTACCTCTCAAAAGGATACATCCACCTGTATTGCACTAGCCTAGCTATCCTTGCTACATATGCCAATTGAACCAGAAAATGCTCCATTTATTTATAAATGCTCGGTGAGAATATCCATTCAAGCTTACAAATAATAAGAGATAAGTTATTCTCCAATCTCACCATGTCACCTTTTTGATTGTGGTTGCAGTTAGCTATTTGAAGAATAAACTAAGTTCAATAAGAAACTTCCAAACCCTTAAGAGAAGAAATTCACGAAATACAATTGGTATTAATCTCTAAATAAATACATAAAAGTCATGACTTTTCATTCCAAATAACTTAAGATTTTTCATATCCACACATCTACCCATATTTGGTAGATATCCTTCAAAGAATTTCAAATTTTTAACTAATTCATACAATGTCTATCTTGCCTTCTTATCATGTGTGTAACAAGCTTTAAAATATTTTTATATTGCTTTATTTAGTTTCAAATCAAGACATTGATAGTAATCATTCAACTCTTGTCTTAATTTTAAAGTGTGCTTTGTTTTTCTCTCTACATTAAGGACAATGTTGAAAACATTGTCAAACACATCTTTTTCAACATGCATTACATTCATGTTTTGATGAATTAAATTAGACTTCCAATAGGCAAGTCCCAAAAAATACTGTGTTTTCTCTAGCCAAATATTTTTTATATTGGAACATTATTTTAGTAGCATCTTTTTCAATTACTTTTTTTAGACCCAAACTCTAAATATATTTTATAATATGATCTTTTGAATGAACAACTGGTGCAACTATCATCACTATTTTATTTTTTTGAAATGTAGTTCTATTTCTATGGAATGGATGATTCGTATGTAGAAACATATGATGGTTATCAAACCATGATTGTTTACGACTAAATTTGAGGGGAAATGCATCGGACTTATCCATGCAATATGGGCATGCTAATCATCCTGCACTACTCCAACAAGACAATATTGAATATGTAGGAAAATCACTTACTGTCCACATAAGGGCTACTAGCATAATGAAATTTTGCTTTTTTGAGATATCATATATTTTCATGCCAACATACCACAAATGATTTAACGCTACTATAATCAGTTGTAAGTACATCTAACATATCTTTCACATTATTTGGCCCTGGAATCAATATTTACAAAAACATATATTGCTCCTTCATACACAATGATGGAGGCAAATTATATGGTGGCACTATCACTGGTCATGTTGAATTCTATTATCCAGATTGGACAAATGACTAAAATCCACCAGTGCAAAGACTCAATCTCACATTTCAACTTTTAGCTGCAAAATCTTGATCTATATGATTAAAATGGTTCCAAGCAAGTGAATCTGATAGAAGATGCATCACCAGTTATACAACCTCATGCTCAGAATGCCACCTCATATCATGTGTTGTAGCATTTGATGCATATATTCTCTACAATCAAAGAATTAAAGGGAAGTAATACATCTTATGAAATGCAACTTTATCTTTTGTCGTATATATGCAACACGGGGTACCTTCTTAAACTGATTATCACAAAAATTACAACTAATTAAATCACTCTTACCACCACAATATAACATAGATCCATTAAAATAAAAATCAATTTTTTCTACTAGTAGACCCATACCTCATAGTAACTTTTTAGTGTTGTAAAAGTTGTTAGTGACTAAATTATTATCTGTAACAATCTCCTTCATCAGTTCTGTCACCTGGTCAAATAATTTCTTAGACATATGATTTTCTAACTTCATGCTCATGAGTCAAGCCACAAGTAGCAATTGTGAATTTATTTTACAACTAGGCCACAACACATTATCTGTAGCATTAAGGATATCATAAAATTTCTGAGCTTCAAGATTAGGTGGTTCATCAATGTAATCCATATTGAATTCAGCACTAGCAGCTTCCATGCCATTCTATGGTATGTGTTTGATGCTTCTTCACCATATACATATGATTGAGTACCCTCATTTCAGTCAATGTTCAGAGCCATTTTACTTTCTCCATAATAAATCCAAACAAAATTATTTGGTACAAAGCCATATTTAGCCACATAGTATCTTATAGTGTTTACATAATGAAAAGGCATATTCTGACACTAGTAGTTATTACATGGACACTTAATATTTTTTCCATCAATCCATCTCGATTGTCTGCATGCAAAGTTAATGAAAGTTTCTAGCCTACTCAAAAAATCTTGATTCAAAATATCTTTCATAAACCTTTTGTACATGCACTGACGATTTGAACTCATTTGCCCTATTATATTTGTAAAGAAGAATGCTCAATCATTATTCTGAATTAAACATTCAATGACTACAAAATGTACTAATAATTAAATAAAATGACTTATAGATGAATATGCAAATATAAAATATCATGAATATCGAGGTAATGCATTTGTTGAATCTACATGAAGAAATAGAGCATTTTTTAGCATGTTAAAGATAAATAGATATCATGCTATTACTATATGAAATGAGAAAACTATATGAATGGACAAGAAAGGAAAGCAAAAAAGAAAGGAATTAAAAGTTTGAAGGAATTAATAGATATCATAAATATCATGTCTTTGAATATTAAAATAAAAAAGAAAGAAAAAATAAATGGAATGAAGATCCAATTCCAAGAACTTTTGGAAAATGAATTAATGAAGAATTAATACATGAACAAAAACATATGTGGACTAGAAAACATATCAAACAAAGTATTCAACTAGAATACATAGATGTGAAGCAAGCCACAATTACAGATTCCTGGCCATACAAATATAGACTAATTAGAGATATAAAGAATTACATACATTAACATTAATATTATTTGTGGAAAACTACAATCAAAAGATAGTTTGTTTAAGAAAACTTACATACACCTAAAATTAATACCTAATCAATATAAAGGATGAGAACATATTAATTTAGCAAAAATTTTAGATATATCCATCACTTATATACTAGTGATTAATGATTTTGGTACTTGTATTGATTTACCATGAACATCTAGATTAATACTGTGTTCATGAGGAGGAACTTCAATGATTTATATAAGTGTGGTAATAACTTCACTTTACATGATATTATACAAACAAAAATATCTACTATATAATTTCAATGGAAAATTCATTTTTTGGTGATATTTAGGGTAGAAGAAGAATTTCTAAATAACAAATAGTAGAATCAAAACAAACCCTTAGCAGTTGCAATGGTCTTGTTGACAATTGAATTAAAAATGTTCAATGTTATTTATTTTAATTGAAGACTATAAAATAAAAATGATACAATAATATTGTTGTTGTTTTCCAATACTTTTCAATAATATTTAATTAAGCATATAAAAATATTTTAACAACTCTCATTTATGAGTAATAATTTTTGATAATACTCAAAATTCAATTAAAATAACAAAATCTAAGTCTTTTGATGCATTTTAAAAATATAAAAATGTATTATATATATATTGATGATTTATATTTAATTATATTTATTAAAAATTATTTTAAAATGTAACACATTTTTTAATAAGAATAAATGTTTTAAATAAAAATTTAATGAAGTTCAATGATGCTTGATATGTTTGTTAATATTCATGTCTCAGTTTCTTTTTCAATTAATTTAAATGAGCTTGGATATTAATCGATATTTTTTAACATTATTCCACAAGTGTTCAATAAAATATATAATATATACACACACAAAAACATATATATATATATATATATATATATATATATATATATATATTATAAACATCAATTAAATGTGGGTGGATGTGCGTGCGTGTGTGTATTTACAAATCAAAAACTAATAGCTCGATACACTAATTCTTGAGATAGTTGTATGCCTCCTTGGAGGTTGCAAGTTCAATCTCCACGAGCTACTAAAAAATTGTCAGGATAACAAATTATGCCTAATATAATTATATTTAATTATATAGAGTTTTATATAGTTATACAAATATTTATAAATAGGTATACACATATAGGTAAACATAATGTTGTATGTTGTTATACATGTAATTATAAATATAGTTACATGTGATTATACATATAGTTACACATCTAGTTATACTTATATTTAAACATGTAGGAATATATATATTTTCATATAATTTTATTAATTTATACATATAGTTATGCATAGGTATAGATATAGTTAAATAAATTTGTATATACTAATATATAAAAATGTATATTAAATATATATTGTTAATTATATATTTAAATATAGTTATATATAAAGTTTTTATAGTTATACATATAGTAAATGACAATTATTTATAGTTATATGTCCTTATACCTATAGTATATTAAAGTATAAATAAATTTATATATAAATATATTTAATTATACATATGTATAAATAGATTTATATATAATTATTATATATTATTAATTATATTTAAGTATAAATATGTATGTAGTTAAAGATATAGTTATATATAATGTTTTTATAGTTATACATATAGTATATTATAATTATATATAGTTATATATTATTTTATATATAGTATATTTTGTTAGAAACATAGTTATATAAAATTATACATATAGTTATAAATTATTATATAATTAAAAAATAGTTATATATAGTTAAATATAGTCATAAAAATAGTTTACATAGTTACAAATAAAATTAAATATAGTTATAAAGAGTTTTATATAGTTATACAAATATATATAAATAGTTATACATATATAGTTAAACATATAGTTATATATATGTTGTTATAAGTTTTAATTATAATTAAAGTTACAGGTGTAATTGCACACATAGTTATACATATAGTTATAAATGTAGTTATACATGTTATAGATGTAATTAAATATATTTTTTCATGTAATTATATGTATTTAGACATATCATTATGTATAGGTATTAATGTAGATATATACATTTATATATAGTTATATTTTGATATACATATTATTAAATACATTTATATATAGTTTTATATTATGTATATATATATATTAAATATATGTTGTTATATTTATATATAGCTATGTATACTATTTTTATAGTTATGCATATAGTAAAATACACACACACACACACACACATATATATATTAATGTGTTATTAATCTTGGGATCATCTTATTTACAAAATTTATCAGGTAATTATTAAATATGTTGTTATATACACACTACTCACCACATACACTAACCCTCTCTTTGTGACCAACACATCCGTGGAAAAATACACACTACCACAAGCCTATCTTTGTGGAAAAATAGATGGAAAAAAGATGAACACATCTATGTTGAGAACTAGTAAGCCAGGTTTATTGGAGAATATACATAAGCTAGAAAAATATGAAATTGGAAAAAAAATATTAGAATCAAAACAAACACTACTGCATTATGATAAGCGATGAAGAGAAAGGGTAGAAGGCACACCTCAAATCGATAAGAAAGTCATGGCTGAAGTAAATACTCTTACTCCACTATTAGGTTTTGTTTTTGATTTATCCATGTTGAGAAAGAGAGGCAGGTGGCAATAGTTAGAGACTTAGAGTTTTCTCTATACAACAAGATATGGTTTTTTAAGTTTTAAAATTTCGTAAATTTTTTAATTTTTAATTAGCAAAACATTAAAAAACAATAAATATATATATAACATATAGACTCGCCTTTTTTTTACTTAATAAATTATTTTCAATAATGTAATGTGTGTGTAGCAAGGCACGCATAAAAAACAAACACCTTATAATTTTTAATTATTAAATTGATTAAATAATAAATATATAAATAATTTCTAAAAATAGATATTTGGCCTTCCAACTAGAAAAATAAATTAAATGGCTTCAAAATTAGTAAACTTCATATAGCAAGGAACACATGAAAAGATGATTGGTATTCCAGCAACTCTCCTAAGAATTATACATACTCTTTATGTTAAAAAATATATAAATATAGATATTTTTTGGTTATAAATTTTTAAGAACTCATATTAATTTTTATGAAGATTATAAGATATATTTTTAAAGGCATAAAATTTCATATTATTTGATAAAATTTATAATTTATAAAGAACTAAAAATTATTTAAAGCAAGAAGATCATTAAAAAAAGTTATATTAATTATTTTGATAAAGATGGAATATTAAAAGCCAATAGGAAAAATTTTACTTAATTGTTTAATTCATATAAATTTCAGTAAGGGCAAACATATATGTATTTATATCTAAATATTAATTTATTTTCTTTTAAAGTTAATAAAAAATTTAAATTTTTTTTTATAATTCAAAATATTCAAATATTTTTTGTAATTATTTTTTTAAAAGTTTTTTATAATCATAAAACTATTATTTTAACATAAAATAATTTTAATATTTACTAGTTTATTCATTAATTCAGATATTTTTGTAATTATTTTATATTTAATCATACAAAGAATTATTTTAGTTTTTTATTAGTAGAAATTTTAATGTATGTTCATTTATTTTATAAAATATCTTTAATAATTATTATAATTATAGTATTAATTATTTAATGTATTTTAAAT
Source organism: Sapria himalayana (assembly GCA_029783825.1). NCBI lineage: Eukaryota > Viridiplantae > Streptophyta > Magnoliopsida > Malpighiales > Rafflesiaceae > Sapria > Sapria himalayana. The sequence goes on along the minus strand of JAREIK010003344.1, from coordinate 371,214 downwards.
ACAAATTTTTAAATTTCTTAATTAATAATTTTAGAAAAATTTTTTGTATAATTTTTTAAAAATTTGATAATCATAAAAAATGTTATTTTAGTTCTTATTAATATAATTTTTTTTTGTATTTACATATTCTTAAAAGTATTATTTTATAATATCCTTTTTTTAAAATTATATGAAGAGATTGTAACTTTCAAGGATCGCTCATCTATAGACCATGATATACATTTAATATACAAAATCAAATAAAATATTAAAATAAATAATATGTTAAAAAAAGTTAAATCATTAAACATTAGCAACTAAAATTATCCCGAGCCCAAATAGCTAAGGAAAAATCCCTAGCTAAATGCATATATTTTGAGAAAATTAATATTTAAGAATAATTGTTTGTGAATAAATATACAATCATAAAAAAAATTTTAAATAATTATTTAGCTATGGATTTAGATAAGGAGAACACTTCGGTAAATCCTTTACGAAATTTGCAATTTTCTGTGTAAAAATCTACAACAATATTAGCTAGGGACAATTTTAAATCTAAAATTTCCATCCCAAATACGTCACAAATTTGTAATTCAATGTAAAATCTAAAATTTCTTTTTATTCAATAGCTAAAGCCTTGCTATTTAAATAAGAATTTTTCCATAGCTAAATTTCCCAAGCTAAACAGACATTTTCTTGTACTTCTAGCTATTTATCTGTCTATTTTTATATCTTTCTATATGTCTATATGTTTATATATATATGTCCATTAGTCTATCATTCTATTTGTCTATCTGTATGTTTATCTATTTATCTACTTGCATACATATCTATCAATCTATATACATATATATATATATATATATATATATATATATATATATATATATATATTTATTTATTTATTTATCTATCTATTTGTCAATTAGTTTAAATGTTTAGTCATTCAGTCTATCGATCTATCAGTCTATCTATCTATCAGTCATTATGTGTGTCTGTTTATTTGTCTATCTATCTAGATTTCTATCTATCTATATATCAATCAATTATTCTATCTTTCTGTCTATATATCAATCTATGTATCTTTCTATCTATTTATCTATTTATCTATTTATCTATCTGTCTGTCTGTTTTTCTATCTAACTATCTGTCTATTTATCTATCTATCTAACTATCAATTTGTCTATTTATCTATCTAACTATCTATATGTCGATCTGTCTTTTATCTATATGCCTATTTTTCTATCTATATATCCGTCTGTCTTTTATATATATGCCTATTTTTCTATCTATATATCTGTCTGTCTTTCTATCTATCTGTCTATATGTGTATCTGTCTACGTGTCTATCTGTGTAACTATCTAACTGACTATCTATCTATTTATCTATCTACCTATCTATATATCTAACTATGTATAGATCTATCAATCTTTTTATCTATCTATTAGTCTATTAGTCTATCAGTTTATCTATCTATCTATTAAACTAGATATCTATCTATGATTCTATTTTTCTATCTATTTTTATCTATTTATTTATTTATTTATCTATCTATCAAACTATCTATTTGTTAATCTCTATATCTATCTATCTTTCTATTTGTCTATCTATTTATCTATATATCTTTCTATCTATTTGTCAATCTGTCTATATATTTATCTAACTTTCTATCAATTTATCAATCTATTTATTTGTATATCTATCTAACTACGTATCTATCCATTGTCTATATGTTTATATGTCTATCTATTTATTTATTTATCTATCTATCTATCTTATCGATATATATGGATCTCTATCTATCTATCTATCTATCTGGTATCTATCTATCAGTCTATCTGTCTATCTATCTATTTATGTGTATATTTATCAATTTACTTATCTATCTATTTGTTTATTTGTCTATATATTTATCAATCTATTTTTCTATCTATATATTTTTCTATCTACCTATTTATCAATTTTATTATCTATCTATCTATTTGTGTGTGTGTGTGTGTGTGTATATATATATATATATATATATATATCTATCTAACTATATATATGACTATCTATCTATTTGTCTATCTAGATATCTATCTATCTATCTATTTGTTTTTTGTATATTTTCTATCTAGCTGTCTATATATCTATTGATCAACTAGTCAACTTATATACCTAACTATTTTTCCAACTATCTATCTTTGTATATTTTTATCTATCAATCAATCTATGTGTATATCTATTTATCTATCTGTCTGTCTGTCTTTCTGTATGTTTGTCTATCTATATTTCTATCTATATATCTATTTTTCTATCTATCTATCTATCTATCAATTTATCTGTCATTTAGTTTATTTATCAATCTCTATAATTCTATCATTTTATCTTTCAATCTAGCAATTCATCTATCTATCTTCTATCTATCTTTATATCTACATATCTATCTATCTATATATCAATCAATCAATCATTCATTCAATCAATCTATCAATCTATCTATCTATATGTCTCTCTGTCTATCTATCTATCTATCTATCTATTTTTCAATAAACCTTTGTATTTATCAATCAAACTATCTATCGATCTATCTATCTATAAGTTTAAAATGTGTATATTTCTAAATATTTATCTGTTGATCTTTCTATCAGCTTATCTATCTATCTTTCTATCTATCCATTTGTCAATCTTTCTATATGTCAATATGTCTATTTGACTATATGTTAATATGTCTATCTATCAATCTCTCTATCTATCTATCTGTCTAGCTATCTATCTATTTATCTATCTATCTTTCTTTTTATATGTATTTATATCAATCAATCAATCTATCTATCTATCTATTTGTCTGTCTATCTATTTATCTTTATGTCTATTAGCCTCTCTATCTATCCGTCTATCTATCTATCTTAAAATTTGTCTATCTATTCCTATATCTATATGTATATCAGTCTATCTTTCTAGATGTTTATCTTTCTATCTATTTTTCAAAGTGTCTATGTGTGTATCTATCTATCTATCTATATATATATATATCTATTTGTCTGTCTATCTGTATATTTGTAAATCTGTCTAAAAATGTATGTGTCTATATATCTATCTAATCAATTATCTATATGTAAATTGATTTATATGTCTATCTTTCTATTAGTATTTATATCTATCTATCATTTTTTAGTCTATCAGACTATTTGATTATTATACTATCTGTATATCTATATATATGTATATATGTCTATCTATCTATTTGTTTATCTATCTAACAATCTATCTATGTGTCTATTTGCCTATCTATTTATATATCTATCAAACTTCTTTTCAAACTATCTGTTTATCTATCTATCTATCTATTAATTTGTCAATCTGTCAATCTATCTATCTTTCTATCTATCTATTTTCCTATTTATCTATCTATTTTCTTATCTATCTATCTATCTATATAATAGTCTCTATATCTACTATCTATCTATATACCTATCTATCTATTGATCTATTTGTCTGTCAATTTTTTTATCAATCTAATTGTGTGTGTGTGTGTGTGTGTGTATTTTTCAATCTGCCTATCTATTTATTTGTCTATCTATTTATTTATCTTTATGTCGATTTATCAATCTTTCTATTTATTTATCTAAATTTCTATCTATGTTTCTATCTATATACCGATCTATGTACTTACCAAACTATCTATCTATGTATCTATTTATTTGTCTGTCTATCTTGTTTATCTATTTGTTAGTCTATCAATTTGTCTATCATTTTATTTTTCAATCTATGTTTCTGACTATTTGTCAATCAATCTATCTATCTATATGTCTATCTATCTATATGTATATCTATATATCTTTTTTTTAGTCTATATATATATATATATGTTTATATATCGATATATCTATCTGTCATTCTATCATTCTATGATTTTATTTGTCTATAAATATTTTTATATATCTAACTAACAAACTATCTGTCTGTCTATATATCTATATATCTATCTCTCGGCCTATCTATCTATCTACAATCTATTTTTCAATGTCTATCTGTTATATGTATTTATGTTATACTATATATATATATATATATATATATCTATCTGTCTATATGTATAATTATCTTAATGTGTATCTGTGTGTATATCTATCTAACTATTTATCTGTATATCTATCTATCTATAAATCTATCTTTCAATTATTGGTCTATCTGTCTTTTAGTCTTTCTATTTATGTATCAATTTGTCTATCTAGCTATATTTCTATCTTAAATATATATTTATCTATTTATCTATCTATCTATCTATCTATCTGTATGTCTGTCTATCTATAAATGTATCAATCAATCAACGAATCTTTCTATCAATCAATCATTCTTTCTATCTATATATTTATCTATCGATTTATCTTTTTATTTATCTATCTATCTATTTATCTTTCTATATATATATATATATATATTAATCTATCAATCTATATAACTATCTATCATTCTAATAATTTAATTATTTATCTGTCTATTTTTTGTCTATATATATATATATCAATTTGTTTCTCTTTATCTATCAATCTATCTATCTTATTATCTACTAATCTATTTATTTATTTATCTATTTATATATTTGTCTATTTTTCTATATGTCTATCCTTCTATCCATTTAGCTATCTATATATCTATCAATCTTTCTATTTATCTATCAATCTATTTATCTATTTTATATATATATCTATCTATCATTAATTCTATCTGTCTATCGATCTATTTTTCAATCTATCTACTTGCCTTTGATCTATCTATCTATATATCTATCTTTATATCTAAATATCTATCTATATATGGACATATCTATCTACTTAACTATCTATCTATCAAACTATCTATCTATGTATCTCTCTATCTATTTATCAATCTATATATATATCTATCTATATATATGTCTATCTATCTGTATATCTGTCTATCTATCTATATGTTTATCTATCAATATGTCCATATATCTATCTTTCTATCTTTATATCTGTCTATCTAGTTATCTATCTATCTTTCTATATGTCTATATGTCTATCTATTAATATTTCTTTCTTTCTATTTTCCTATATATATATATATATATATTTCTATTTGCATATATATATATATATTTATGTTACAATAAATCAATCTATCTATTTATCTCTCTATATGTATGTATATCTATTTATCTATCAATTTTTCAATCAATCTATATGTCAATCTATCAATCAATCAATCTATCTTTCTATCCATTTATATTTCTATCTATCTATATGTCCATCTATCAATAAGTATATTTGTATATCTATCTATTTGTCTATCTGACAATCTATCTATCTATCTATTTATCTACCTAACTATAAATATATATATATATATATTTGTCTATATATCAATCTCTCTATATGTATTTTTGTTTATTTGTTCTATCGGTCTATCTATCTAACTTTCTATATATCTATATTTTAATCAAATAATCAACCAATCTAATTATATATCTTTGTATCTATCTATCTATATATCTAACTATTTATCTATCTATCTAATTATCTATTTATCTATGTATCTATTTATTTATCAATCAACCAATCTATCTATCTATCTATATATCTATCTTACTATCTACTTATCTATCCTCCTATCTATCTATCTATATACCTACCTGCCTACTAATTTATCAATAATATATCTATCTATGTATCTATCTATCTATCTCTGTATCTATCAGCCTGTCTATCTATCTACCTATTTCTATGGAAATCTTTCTAAAAATTTGTCTATATTTCTATATGTCAATTTGTCTATCTAGCTAATTGTCAAACTATCTATCTATCTATCTAAATATCAAACATATTATTTACATATTTATCTATCTGTTTATCTATCTTTACATCTATTTGTTTATTTATCTGTTATCTTTATATCTGCCTATCTGTCTATATGTTATCTATCTATCATTCTATCGTTCTATATGTTTATCTATTTATTAATCTATTTATTTACTTGCCAATCTATTAATCTATGTATATATCTTTCTATATATCTATCTATCTATATATCTATCTGTCTGTTTGTCTATCTATATGTCTATTAGTTTATTTGTTTATCAGTCATTTAGTGTAATTTTCTATGCCTCTATCTATCTATGAGTATATATGTCTATATGTCTATATCTCTTTATGGTTATCTATCTAGTTGTCTATCTATCTATCTATCTATCTATCTATCTGTCTATTTGTCTATCTGTCTATCTATCTATCTATATATTTATCTATCTATTTGTCTATTTCTCTTTCTGTCAATCTATCAATCTTTTTATATATTTATCTTTCTGTCTATATTTCTATCTATATGCCTATCTGTCTATATGTCTATCTATCTTTTTATTTATCTCTCTATCTGTCTATCTATCTTTATGTCTATCTATCTATCTAACAATCTGTCAATCTGTCTATCTATCTATTTATATATCTTTATTTCTTTCTATTTATCTATCAGTCTATCTTTCTAATTGTCTATCTATTTATATGTATATCTATCTATATTTCTATTTGTCTATTTTTTATGTGTCTATCTGTCTGTCTATTTATCTATTTATTTATTAATATATTTGTCTATATATTTATCAATCTATCATTTCTGTCTATCTATCTATCAGTTTATTTGTTTATCAATCATTCAATCTATTTTTTATCACTCTATCTGTCTATCAGAATATATGTCTATATATCTTTATGTCACTATATCTTTATGTATATTTGTCTAGAAGTCTATCTATATATCCGTCTATCTATCTATCGATCTATATATTTTTCTATATATCTATCTATCTGTCTATAGATATTTCTATCTGTTGGTCTATTTATCTAGCTATCTTTCTTTATTTCTATATATCTATCTGTCTATCTTTATAATCCTATATCTATTTATATGTATATCTATCAATCTTTTTATTTTTCTATTTATAATTGTGTCTATTTGTCTGTCTGTCTGTCTATATGTCTATTGATTTATTTATTTATTTGTCTATCTATCTATCTGTCTGTCTGTCTGTATAAAAATTTATTTATTTATCAATCATTCAGTCTATTCTTTATCACCCTACCTGTCTATCACAATATATGCCTATATGTCTTTATGTCTTTATGTCCTTATGACTTTTTGTCTATTTGTCAAGCTGTCTATCTATCTGTCTGTATCTTTATTTATCTATCTATGTATCTGTCTTTCTATCGATATATCTATTTGTTTGTCTATTTTATTATCTATCTTTCTTTATTTCTATCTACCTATCAATCTATCTTTCTAATTGTCTATTTGTTTATATTGATATCTATCTATCTTTATATTTGTCTATTTATATATATGTCTATCTATCTATAAGTCTATCTGTCTTTCTATTTATATGTCTATCATTCTATCTATTTATCTATCTATCAATCAAATAATCTATCTATCTATCTATCTGTCCATTTATCTATCTATCTATCTATTTGTCTATCTGCATATTTATCTATTTGTATATTTGTCTTTCTGTCTATATGTTTATCTATATATCTATCTATATATCAAATGATTTATATCTCTATCTATCTTCTATCTAGCTACCTTTCTATCTATCTATTTATCTATCAATCTATATATCAATCTATCTATATGTATATTTGTGTAATTCTCAATATGGATATCTATCTATTTGTCTATCTGTCAATTTGTATATCTGTCTAACTATCTATATGTCTATCTATAAATATATCTAGCTATTTGACTATCTATTTGTCTATATATCTCTTTATCAATCTATTTATATGTTTATTTATATATCTATCTTTTGGTGTATTGATCTATCTATATATATTTTTATTTGCCTATTGTCTATTTGTCTATTTGCCTATTTGTATACATGTTTATATGTCTCTCAGTCCATCCGTCTATATGTCTATCTATATATTTTTATATTTTAAAAAATGACTAACTGCCTATTTGTCTTTCTATCTATCTATCAATGTATCAATTTGTTTCACTATTTATCTATCTATTAGTCTACTTGTCTACCTATCTACATAATTATCTGTATATCTATCTATTTGTCTATCTATATAATACTCTATCCATATATCTGTTTATCTGTCTATCTATATTTATATCTATCTATCTGTCTATCTATTTATCTGTCTATTTGTTTATCTATCTATCTATCTATCTATCTGTTTATCTATCTATATGTCTATTTGTCGATCGAATTTTCATTCTATCAATCTCTCTTTCTTTCTCTTTATTTGTCTATTTAAATATCTATCAATTTGTCTATCATTCTATCTATATATCAATCAATTTATCTATCTATCTACTTGTTTATCTATCTATCAATCAATCTATCTACCTATCGGCCTATATATCTATCTATATTTCTTCAAAATATCTATCAATTTTTTGATCAATCAATCAATCAATCTATCTATCAATCTATCTATCTACATGTCTGTCTATCTATCTATCTATCTATATCTATCTATTTGTTAATCTATCTATTTATATATCAATCTATATGTCTCTTTGTCTAATTATCTATCTGTATATCTATTTATATATCAGTTTATCCATCTAAATGTCTATATATATATATATATATATATGTCAATTTGTCTATATGTCTATCTATCTATCTATTTTACTACAAGAACATATTTATTTAGCTAGGGAATTTTAGCTAGGGATCAATCCCTAGCTAAATTACAATGGATTAACTAGGGAATAGTAAGGGATTTATGATTTTTTATTGAAATAAATAATTGCAACAGATTAGCGACGGATTAGCGATAGAATATTTACATAAATTCCACTATAAAAAATCAAGGAATTTTGCAATGGATTAGCGATGGATTAGCGACGGAATATTTTCGTAAATTCCGCTCAAGAAATGCTGGGAATATAGTAATGGATTAGTGACACAATTTCCATAGCTAATAAAATCATGAATATTCAATGGATTTAGCCACGTATTTAGTGACGAAATTTTCCTAGCTAATAAAATACAAAATTTTGTGATGGATTAAGCGATGAAATTTCTCTAGCTAATTATATCCCGAAATATAGTGACGAATTTAGTGATGGAATTTACCTAGCTAATTACGTACTAAATATAGCGATGGTTTTTAGAGATAAAACTTCCATAGCCAATTACATCCTGAATATAGCAACAGATTTTAGTAACGAAACTTCCCTAATTCATTAAATCCAGAATATATCGACAGATTTAGCGATAGAACTTCCCTAGAAAATTAAATCCAGAATAAAGCGATGGATTTAGTGACAGAACGTCCCTAGCTAATTAAATCTCGAACAAATGGATGGATTTAGCAACGAAATTTTTCTAGCCAATATTTAATTATTTAATTATTTAATTATTTAATTATTTAATTTTTTTAATTTATTATTAGTTTTAATATTTTATTTATTTTTGTTTAGTAAATATATATTAATGGTCTATAGATAAGCGATACTTGAAAGATATATTCTTTCCTTAAAATTTTAAAAAAGGGATATAATAAATAAATAATTTTAAAATATAAAAATACAAAAAAATTATATTAATAAGGACTAAAATAACTATTTTTATGATGTATTAATTTTTAAAAAAATTATATAAAAAAATTTTCTAAAATTTTTTATTTAAGAAACTTAAAAATTTGTATTAAATTAATATTATATAATTAATTCAAAAAGTATAATAAATTTTTTCGATATTTTAAAAATTAAATTAGCATATATTAAAATTTCAACTAATATAAATGTAAAATAATTAATTGTATGATAAAATAAAAAAAAATTCAAATATATTTGAATTGACAAATAAACTAGTAAATATTAATATTATAACAAGTATAAAAAAATTTTATGATTATAAGAAACTTTTAAGTAAATAATTAATACAAAATTTGAAAATATTGAAATATAATAAAAATATAAATTTTTTTAATAAAGTTAAAAGAAAATAAAATAATATTTAAAAATAAATACATAGGCGTTTGTTCCTGCTAAAATTTATAAGAATTAAACAATTGAATAATATTTTTACTATTAGCTTTTAACATTAAGTCTTTATTAAAATAATAAATATAACTTTTTTTAATTATCGTCTCTCTTAAAAAATTTTTTGAATTTTAAAAATTATTAATGATATCAAATAATATGAAATTTTATGCCTTTAAAATTATTTCATATTATCTTCATAAAAATTAATATGAATTCAAAAAAATATAACCATAAAATATAAATTTTTATATATTTTTTAATATTAAAGTATTTTTCAACTCTTAGGAGAGTGGCTAGAAGACAAATCATCTTTTCATGTATGTCTTATTATATGAAGTTTGTTAATTTTGTAGCTATTTGATATTTTTTTATAAGGCTAAACATATATATTTTTAAATTGTTAATATATTTATTATTTAATTAATATTATAATAAAAAATTGTAAAGTAATTATTTTTCATGTGTACCTTGCTACACACATTAATTTTCTTGAAAAAAATTTGATGGTAAAAAAAATAAATGAGTATTTTTGTATTTTTTATATATATATTGTTTATTTAATGTTTTTATAATTAAAAATATAAATATTTTGGTAATATATATAATCACTTGTTGAGACTCTAGAAACAACTCTAATAAGTGAAGCACATATCCTGCATAGTCCACCATCTATATATCATCACCGACGCATCAAAACTTATTCGAAGATTAAGCAATAATTTTCTACCTAATTTTTTTTCTTAAATTCTTCTTCTTTAATCACCATTGTATGCTTGGATTGCTTATATAAACTTATTCGTATACATACTTCAAGTATCTGTGATATAATGCATTCTCATTGTGTGGATGTTGATGGTGTATAGCAGGTATGCCGACTTGATATCTACATCAATATATAAAACTATATATAAATTGTATACATAAACATAAGTGTATTTTATATAAGTGTATTTAAACATTCTGAAGTGGACGAAATACTTCAGCCCACACGAAGAAGTGCCTCTAGCCCTGGTATGGTTCTCATTACCTAATCTACCATTGTTTCTGTACAATAAACATGCTCTGTTTGCAATTTCTTCTTCTTTGGGTAAGCCTATGCTGAGGGATGAGGCAACAGTCTCAATGTGAAGGCCTAACAATGCAAGGGTGTGTGTAGAGTGTACCTTACTCTCACAGCCACCGAATAAAATATAGATAGGTAGTAGAGAGGGAGAGCAGGGAAAAATGTATTGGTAATCTGTAATGCCCGAGAACTTGCCTCCATACTGCCTAGTATGTAAAAGAATAGGTCATGATATGGGAGATTGTAGGCTGGGGGGCTGAGGGGATGGAGCAGAATGTTAGAGGAAAGATGAGGCAAAAATGGGTTAGGAATAATCAACATATACAGTTGAGAGATAGGGGAGAATCACCTGAAATTGCAGGAAATGATTCAGAAGGGAGCTTAGAGGAGAAAGGGGGCAGAAACAAGGAACTAGTTATTTATGAGGAGGAAGGAGGTAGCAATGGGGATTTAGTGAGGGAAGTAGAGGATAGTTTAGAGAGAGTGGTAGAAGAAGGCTGCAAGGAAGTAAAGCTAAGGAGGAAGGGGGGAAAGAGGCATAAATTAAGAAGGGTATTAAATGAGAAAGAGGAGGATTTAGAATGGATAAATGAGGATGTTATGGATTTTCCAGATTAAAATTCAGAAGTGTTCAATTGTCCACAAATAGGGAGGGAAGAAGAAATAGAAGAGGATGTTTTGAAAAAAATAAAAGATGATTTAGAAATGTACGAAGAGGATTGGGAAAAACTTACAAGAGCTCAAGCAATGGAAGCCATCAAAAGAATGGCAACGCACCTTGGACAGCAAGAAAATATATATTCAAATAATGCAAGATGTTTCAAATATATACAAGTTTGCAAGGAACAAGAAGAAGCATTTGAATAGAACGAATGAGTCTAAATGCACAACAAGAGCACAAGCAAAATCTAACTTAAATGGATAGATATCTTTATTTGAATATTAGGGGGGTAGAAAATAACCCCTCGTTAAATAGACTAAAACATTTAATAAAAATTCATAGAATCTCTCTGGTAATTATAGCGGAACCTATGATTCAGAAGGACCAATTGAGTAAATATAGTAAACTACTAGGGTTTAATAATACATATGTTAATTCAAATGGTAACCTCTGGATCATGTGGCACAATTTCATGAATATTATAATAATTAAAGATACAGAACAAGTAGTTCACTTTAAATCTAAAATAAATGCAGAGGTTATAATTTCGACAGTGTATGCTAAAAATAATAAAAAAGAAAGGTTAGAATTATGGAAGGAAATGCATGACATAGCGAAGAAAGACACCTCATGGATCATAGGTGGGGACTTTAATGTAATTAGAAGTGTGAAAGAAAAGAAAGGAGGTAAAATCCCAGACAAAGTAGCCATGTCACAATTTAATGATGCTATCACTAGTACAAAGCTAATGCAAGTGAATTTTATAGGTTCTAGCTATACCTGGTGTAATAACTGGCGGAAAAGAGGGGCAATCTGGGCAAGGTTAGATAGGGTTCTATATAATGCGAAGTGGGTAGCCTCTCAGGGGGTTACAGGGCTCAGACATTTAAATAGAACTTACTTTGACCATAGTCCATTGCTCATTTCCATCAATAAGAGTCAGTATACTACGGGCAATTTTAAATTTCAAAATATGTGGGTAAAGCACCCAGAATTTGAAAAGGTGGTGAGAAATCCTGGATAGAGCCAGTTACAACAAAGCCTATGCAGGTTCTAACGTGTAAGCTATATAGATTAAAATATGCTTAAACCTATGGAATAAAGATAGTTTTGGAATTATAAACCAAAAAATAAAGGAGGAGGAGGAAGAAGTGGAGAAACTGGAATTAGAATTTGAAAATTCCTGAAATGAAGAAATTAGAAACAAACTAAGTAAAGTCAAAGGAAAATTGAGGCTTAGATTACATATGGAAGAAATATACTGGAAATAGCGAGCGAAGATTAAATGTCTTAAAGATGGGGATATAAATACTAAATTTTTTCATACTATGTGTAAAATCAAAACTCATAAGAACAAAATAAAAGGTATAAAAAATGATCATGGAATATGGGTAGAAGAAGATAAAAAATTAGGAATCATCTTTGATCAATTCTTTAAAAAACATTTATGCGGCTCGGTTTGTCATGAAGGCGATTCATTAATGAATGAAATTAAAACATATGTTACAAAGAAACAAAATAATAAGTTGGAAATAATTCCGGATGAAGAAGTTAAAAATATTGTCTTTTGCCTGGATAAGGACAGCGCAGCAGGATCAGATGGTTGGAATAATTTTTTTTTTCCATACAAGTTGGAATACTCTTAAAAAAGAGCTTGTTTCTACAGTTGCAAGTTTTTTTGTAGGTGCGGATATACCTAAGGCATGACCTAATTCGTTTATTGTGCTAATTCCAAAGAAGGAATCACCACAAATATGTGAAGACTATAGGCTTATTAGCTAATATAATGCTATATATAAGATTCTAGCAAAAATTCTACAAAGCAAGTTAATCACTATTTTACCAGAAATAATATCTTAGGAGCAAATGGGTTTTGTTAAAAATAGGTTAATGATTGAAAATATAAAATTGGCAGCTGATATGATGAAAGAGATAGCTGTTAAAACAAGAGGGAATAATCTAGTAGTAAAACTAGATTTGTCTAAAGCATTTGATAGAATTGAATGGGACACACTCTGTTTTGTATTGATAAAGTTTGGCTCCTCTGAATTATGTATAGATTTAATATATAGACGTGTCACAAGTGTATGGGTAAAAGTTATTGTAAACGGTCAGAAAGGAGAGGAATTTAAACCATTAAGGAGTTTAAGACAAGGGGATCCCCTGTCTCTTTTATTATTCAATATTTATTTAGAATTTTTAATTCATAATTTAAATAAAAGAATGGCAACGTGCAAGATCATTCCATTTAGACAGCAAATTAATACTCTTAGAATAGGTTGTCTAGCGTATGCGGATGACCTCATAATTTTCACAAACGCGACTTCTAAATCCATGAAGAATCTTATGGATCTCCTGCAAATTTTTGAGAAAGAAATGGGGCAAGTTATAAATAAAAATAAAAGTCAATTTTTGTTATCTCAAAAACATCCGAAAAAGTGGCCAAAAAAGATTATAAAAATTACAAGTTTTATCAAAAATAAAGGGGCTTTAATATATCTAGGCTGCTCAATATATGAGGGTAGACTGAGAGAGAATTATTTAACATCATAACAAAAAAAATTAAGAAGGAAAATAGCAAATTGGAAGGAGGAGCTACTGGGTTTCGGGGGTAAGATTACTTTAATCTCCCACATTCTCCAGCTTGCTGGTACATATCCTAGCAGCTATTCATCCACCTAAGAAATTTATTAAGAAACTAGAAATGGACATGGCTAACTTTTTATGGGTGAAAAAAGAGAGTAAGTTTAAGCTTCACTAGAAGAACTGGGATGATATATGCTTCCCAAAAGAGGAGGCAGGTTTGGGCATCATCAGACTGTAGGACATGGCCACAACATGGGACTGCAAAGGATGCTGGAGGTTAAAAGAAGGTGAGAGTTTGTGAGAAAAGTTCATGAGAGCTAAATATGAAGGGTCTAGGACTAAGACTCTAAAAAAGGATTCAAATATTTGGAAATCAAAGGAAAAACAAAAAGAAATAGTAGAATCACATTCGATATTGAAAAAAAGTGGATGAAAATGGACACTGAATCCGCAAGGGAATTTTACTTTAAAATCAGTAAAAGAACTAATCAAAAAGAAGAAACCAGCGCAAGCATTATTCAAATGGGCTTGGAAAGTGGACATGCTGCAAAAAATGAGTTCGCTTACATGGAAAGTACTATTAAAGCTTTACCAGTAGATAGTAATATTTAAAGAAAAGGAATAAAAATGGCATCAAGATGTGACTTTTGCTAGGAAGCAGTAGAATCTATCGACCATTTATTTTCAGAAGGAAGGATATCAGCAAGAGTCTGGAAAGAGCTGGAGAAATTAAATCAGATATGTTATAAACAGGAAGGGTTAATAGAAAAAAATAAAAAATGGGGAACTTACACTTCAAGAAGTCCTGTTAGCAATTGGCTAACTCAAAATCTCCCACCCGTTGTCATTTGGAGTCTATGGAAAACTCGAAACAAGAGTAGATTTGAAGGAATCAGAATGAACTCAGTTGAAATATTAAAAGATATTAGGAAGGAAATCAGTAATATATCGAATATTAAACCCTTGAAAGTTGAGAATATAGATATGGTTAGAAAACTCAAAAATACATGGTCACTCAATATTAATAAGACTAAGACACATAGGGTAAAGAGCATAAGTTGGAGTAAGCCCCCAGAAGGAAAGATATCCCTTAACATGGATGGTAGCTTTAATAGGGATATATGGGCAGCAGGAGGAGGAGGTGGGGAAATAAAAGATTCTCAAGAAAGTATCATTAAAGCATTCACTCTTTCAGGTAAAGCTTCCTCAGCTCTTCACTCAGAATTATTGCATTAAAAAAGGGTTGTATATCTGTAAAGAACTAGACATTAATATCCTACAAATACATGTAGATTCATTGACTTTAGTTAATTTGGTAATGAAAAAAGTATCATTATGGAAGTATGAGGAGGAGAGTGAAATAATAAAAAATCTTGTTAATGAATTAAATCCAAATATTTTACATATTTATAGGGAGGCCAATGCGCTAGCAGACTGCCTCGCTAGAATAGGAATGAGTAAAGGGGATATTGAGTATGTAGAAAAGACTATGCCAGAAAAACTAAAGGGATTGGCAAGTCTGGATAAACTTGCCTTCCCAGACCTAAGAGTGAAAAGGTAGGGATTTTTCTCTTGTTAAAGCCTAGAATTTAAGAATATCTAGGTGAAAAATTGTAAAATCTAATAATGAATTTAATTGTTATGGGGGGGGGGTATAGTTTGCTGTGTGGGGGAATTTTTTTCTCCGCACGATATATAAAAAGATTTAAGAGGAAATATAAATAAGGATAAGATACAGTAGTGGTCTATTTTGGAATTGGCTCTTTGTGTTGGTTTGCATTTTTGTGTTTTTCTACAGCATAGGAAAAACAAGAGGATCCAGTAGGGAGTCTGAACAAGTGTCTGTGTCAATATAAGTAATTAGTTTGTATTGTATTGATGTCTGTAAAAGTTTATTTTTGGAAAGAAAGTAATGTCATGTGTTATTTTATTTACGTCAATAGGTACTAGGAACTGTTAGTGTTTAGATTAGGAATCGGGGAGAAGAGATCCTGCACTAATCAGATCAGAACCAATCCAAGGGGGGAAGAAGAAGGTGACTTCGGATTAAATGAATGGAAAAGGATTCGAGGAGCAGATAAAGCCTCAAATTAGCACAATGGGAAAAATAGCAAAAAGGACTAAACGTTAGATTCAAGTGGATCAAACAAAAAGGTAAACAGAGGGAATAAGTTATACCATGGGGGTGCTTTCTTTTCTTTGTTGTTGCAGGAATTTAGAGTTTATATAGAAAAGATCCAGCCAAAACAAGTGAAACCAGGAATAAGGCAATATAGCACTTGATATAAGAAGTAGAGTGAGGCTAAATGGAAAAAGAAAAGAGAATAAAGATCAAGGAAAAAGATGCAAAGGAAGGCCCAATTAGAAAGGAAACCTAGTTGTTATGTTTCAATTAGGAAATATACATGTAAATTATAAGTTTTATTTTTTGAAAATGGGAAAGGATGTAAGAGGGGAAAGGGTAGATGTAGCTTGTAAAAAGGGTATTCCTCCGCCAAAAGAGAGGGCTATAATTAATAAACAAATCTTAAAAAAAAGTGTATTTAAACATTACTATATATCAATATGCATGTGTGATATAATTTGAATTTCTTATATGTGTATTTTATAATATATATAACTATAAAAACAGTATACATAAACATAATTATATATAAATATAACAACGTATATTTAATATAGATATATATATAGATATATTTAAATGTATTTAACAATATGTATATCAACATATAACTATATATAAATGTAATTATCTATATTAATATACATAAATATATATAAATAATATACATAAATTGTATAAGGTATGTTGACTTGATATCTACATCAATATACATAACTATATATAAACGGTATACATAAACTATATACATAAACATAAGTTTATTTTATATAAGGGTATTTAAACATAACTATACATCAATATGCATGTGTTATATAATTCGAATTTCTTAGATAATTGTATTTAATATGCTTATAATTATAAAAATAGTATGCATAAACATAATTATATATAAATATAACAACGTATATTTAATATACATATACATATATAAATATATAACTATGTATAAATGTAATTAACAATATGTATAATAACATATTACTATATTTAAATGTATTTATCTACATTAATATACATAACTATATATAAACAGTATGCATAAATAGTATACATAAACAGTATAAGGTATGCCGACTTAATATCTGTATCAATATACATAACTATATATAAACAGTATAATTAAATAGTATACATAAACATAAGTGTATTTTATATAAGTGTATTTAAACATAACTATACATCAATATGCATGTGTGATATAATTTGAATTTCTTATATAAATGTATTTTTATATATCTATAACTATAAAAATAGAATACATAAACATAACTATATATTAATATAACAATGTATATTTAATATATATATATATATTACAATATATAAATGTATTTAGCAATATTATATATAAATGTATTTATCTACATTAATATACATAACTATATATAAACAATATACATAAACAATAAACATAAACAGTATAATGTATGCCGACTTGATATATACATCAATATACATAACTATATATAAATAGTATACATAAATAGTATACATAAACATAAGTGTATTTAACAATATGTGTATTTTACTATATTTATAACTATAAAAATAGTTTACATAAACATAACTATATTATAAATATAACAATATATATTTAATATACATATATATATATATATATAGATATATAACTATATATAAATGTATTTAACAATATGTATATCAACATATTACTATATATAAATGTATTTATCTACATCAATACCTATACATAGCCATATGTCTAAATATATATAAAATACATGAAAAACTATATATAACTACATCTACAACATGTATAATTACATGCTTTAGAAACTTAATGTCCATTCATATCATTCATCTCATTCATTCATGTTTTTTTTGGATATTGTATAAATTTTTATCATTTTCCCATATATTTTAGGAACTTAAAATTTAATTTTTTTAACCTCAAATGTTTTTTTATTGAATTTTTATATGTTTGCATAAATCATTATGATTTAATATGTTTAGTGTTTGTATTTTTCTTTCACTTAATATCATTTAACTATAATTGATTTCTAATTAAAATGTTCATTTGTTAAAATTCATTTTGTAAATTTCAAAATAAATAACAATATATTTGTGTAATAAATATTATAAAAAATTTCTAAAATATATATGTGATGTAGTTTTAATTTTAAAAGAAAAAACTTTAAAAATAAAATTTATTTACAAAATAAAATTTTCACATCATAATATTCAATATGTTATATGTATTATAAATAAACAATGTTTGAAATGTATCTATTAATTACAAAAATAAACATTGTAATGTATTAAATTTGAAAAAAAAATTAAAAATAATTATTAAAAAAAACAAATTCATATATTTATATGGTCATTTATATATTTTGAATAAAATAAAAAAAACAATTACTTGTAGAAAAAGTTACTCTTGTATTTATATGGTACTTTATTTTTTTTTGAATATAATTAAAGAAATAATTATTTTTTCACAAAATTTTAAAGGCATGTATTTATATGCACTACATTATATATATTTGAATTTTAAAGTTTCTATAAATTTAATAATAATAATAAATAATATGTTGAAATTTATCAGACACTAATATTATAATAAAAAAATTATATAGAAAAACAAAAACAATATTATCTATTTATGAACTATATTTTAATATTTAACATAATTGTAAAACCAAAATAATTTACAAATATGCCAACTTCATTTATTTGTATAAGTATAATGATAGTTAATTTAATATAAATATTAAAAAAACAAATATTTGAATAAAATAGAAGCTCATATATTTAATTCACAATTTTATTTTACGCAAAAAAATACTTCACACACACTCTCACTCACACACACACACACACGCATACACAAATATATTTGTTTTAAATATAAAGAATTTACATTATTTTATAAATTGTGTACAATATATAATAATTTATTTTAATTAAATTTTCAAAATGAAAAAAGTTTAAATACATTTACACACACACACACACACATATAAAATAGTTTCATGTGTAACTTTAAAAATACATTATGTATATAGGTATATGAGTGTGTTTGTGTTGGTGTACAGTAGTATATGCATAAATATGAGTATATACACATTACTTTGAATATGTAGATACATGTGTGAATATATACAAAAGTACAAAAATGTGTATGATGATATATAATGTATAGTAATGTATATGGATGTATAAATGTGTATGTTTGTGTAGGGAAATTTATATGCACATATATATTTATGCATATATATGTAAATATCAATATTAATTTTGAGAAGAAAAATACTTGAGCACATAAATATTAACATGTTCCACAAATTCGTGAGAGCAGGAGCAAAAAGTGACATTATTGCAAGATACTACTAATCTCTCATCTATAACACTTTGCCTCATAATTTGATCAGAGTACTACTTGCAATGATAAGGTTCATTTAATACTACATATCATGGAGTTACATTTTCATTCAATACCATAATTTGTTCAAGTAAAAAAAACTATCTAATATCTTCTTCAACAACTTTTCTATCTTCTATTTCTAGTATTGATAAGCTATTTTAAATTTTGATTAAATGTATATTTCTTATCTAATATCTCTAGTTCAAACTATTGTAATAGTAAAATCCATCAAATCAATCTAGGCCTGACATCTTTCTTTTCTATGAGATATTTGATTATAAATATTTAGTATATACTATGACTTTGGTTCCCACTAATTATGACATTAATTTTCCAAATGAAAAGATTGTTAATATAAGTTCTTTCTCTATAGTGGTGTAATACAATTGGGCATTTTAGAGTGCGTTGTTATCATAGTATATGATAACTAAAATATAAATATTTGTATAATGATATAAAACTTTTCATATTATATTTAACTATATTTGTAATTATGTAAACTATTTTTACAACTATATTAATAACTATATATAACTATTTTTTTAATTTTTATAATATTATATAACTATATGTGTACTTCTATATAACTATATTTTAAAGAAAATATATCATATGTATAATAATATAGAACTATATATAATTGTATTTTACTATATGTATAACTATAAAAATGTTATATATTTCTATATCTTTAGCTACATATTTATTTATAACTATATATATATAACTATATATAAATATTTGTATAACTATGCAATACTCTATACACTACAAGAAAATGTTGATTTAGCTAGGGAATTTTAGCTAGGGAACAATCCTTAGCTAAATTGCGAGAGATTAGCTTGGGAATAGCAAGTGAATAATGTTTTTTCATTAAAATAAAAATTTTCAATAGATTAGCGATAGAATAATTTCATAAATTCTACATTAGAAAAAAAGTGAGGAATTTAGCAACGGATTAGTGACAGAATAATTTTGTAAATTCCGCATCATAAAAGAGCGGGGAATTTAGCAATGGATTAGCTACGAATTATCGACGGAATATTTTCGTAAATTCCGCCCAAGAAAAGTGGGAAATTTAGTAACGAATTAGCGATGAACTAGCGATGAAATTTCCCTAGCTAATAAAATCTGGCATTTAGCAAATGGTTTAGTGACGAAATTTCCTAGCTAATAAAAACCAAAATTTAGCGACGGATTTAGCAATGGAATTCCCCTATCTAATAAAAACTGGAATCTAGCGATGGATTTAGTGACAAAATTTCCTGGATAATAAAATTCAGAAATTAGCCACGGATTTAGCGACGGAATTTCCCTAGCTATTAAAATATGTAATTTGGTGATGGATTTAGTAACGGAATTTCCTTGGATAATTACACCTGTAACATAGCGACCAATTTCAACTAAGGAATTCCATAGCTAATTACATACTGAACATAATGAAGGATTTTAGCGATGTAATTTCACTAGATAATTATATCCCAAAAATATAGCAATGAATTTAGCGACAGAATTTCCCTTGCTAATTACATACATAATATAGTGACGGATTTTAGCGATAGAACTTCCCTAGCTAATTATTTCATGATTATAATGACGGATTTTAGCGACGTAACTTCCCTAGCTAAAAAAATCAGGAATATATTGACGAATTTAGCGAGGAAACTTCTCTAGCTAATTAAATTCGGAATATACCGACAGATTTAGTGACTGGACTTTTCTAGCTAATTAAATCCCAAACATAGCGACAGAATTTCTTAGGTAATATATAATTATTTAATTTTTTTAATTTATTATTAGTTTTAATATTTTATTTAATTTTGTTTATTAAATATATGCTAATGGACTATAGATGATTGGTCATTGAAAGTTACATTCTCTTCGTAAAATCATAAAAAAATGATTATAAATAAATAATATAAGAATTATAAAAATACAAAAAAATATATATTAATAAGGACTAAAATAACTATTTTTATGATGTATTAATTTTTAAAAAATTAATACATAATTATTTTTCAAAAATTTTTAATTAAAAAACTTAAAAATTTGTATTAGAGTAATATTAAATAATTAATTCAATAAGTATAATAATTTATTTCGATATTTTAAAAATTAAATTAACATACATAAAAATTTCAACTAATATTAATGTAAATTAATTCATTGTATGATAAAATATAAAATATTTTCAAAAATATATGAATTGATGAATAAACAAGTAAATATTAATATTATTATTAGTATAAAAAATATTTTATGATTATATGAAACTTTTAAAAAAAATAATTAATACAAAATTTGAAAATTTTGAAATATAATAAAAATATAAAATTTTTCATAGAGTTAAAAGAAAATAAATTAATATAAAAATAAATACATAGATGTTTGCCCCTGCTAAAATTTATAAGAATTAAACACTTGAGTAATAATTTTTTTATTAGCTTTTAACATTCAGTCTATTAAAATAATTAATATAACTTTTTTTAATTATCTTATCACTTTAAGAAATTTTTTGAATTTTAAAAATTATTAATGATATCAAATAATATGAAATTTTTTCCCTTTAAAATTATTACATATAATCTTCATAAAAATTAATATAATGAATTCTTAAAAAGCTATAACTATAAAATATAAATTTTTATATATTTTTTAACATTAAAAGTATTTTATAACTCACAAAAGGGTGACTAGAAGACTAATTATCATTTCATGAATATCTTATTATATGAAGTTTGTTAATTTTGTAGCTATTTGATAAATTTTTTTATAAGGCTAAACATATATTTTTTTAAATTATTATATATTTATTGTTTAATTAATATTATAATAAAAAATTGTACGATATATATTTTTCATTTGTACCTTGCTACACGCACATTAATATAGTTGAAAAAATTTTGATAGTAAATAAAATAAATGAGTCTTTTTGTATTATATATATATATATAATTATATTATATTATTTATTTAATGTTTTTATAATTAAAAATATAAATATTTTGTAAATATATATAATTTGTTATTTAATATTTATTTTGTCGAGACTCAAGTCCTCCATCTTTCTCTCGATATTTTCGAAGAATAAGCGACGTAAGTCCTCCGTAGTCCTCCATCTTTTTTTGACACTAACGCAGCATAAACATATTCGAATTAAGCGATAATTTGTTATTAATTTGAGGTATGTTTTCTACCCTAATTCTTCATCGATTATCTTAATGCAAGAGTTTGCGTATTGATTCTGCTAATTTTTTTTTTCGAAATTCTTCTTCTTTAATAATATACATAATTTAATTATACTTATTGTGATACATACCTAATGCATTTGTGTTGTGTTGGGCAGTAGGTATGCTTATATAAACTTAATTTAATTATACTTTTTTTAATACATATTCTATTAATTTAATTATACTTGGACTACTTATATAAACTTAATCTTATATAACACAAAATGGGTGTTTTGTGTTGGGCAGTGTGTATATAACACATAAACATATAAATGTATTTTATTATATCTATAACTATAAAAATAGTTTACATAAACATATCTATATATAAATATAACAACATATATTTAATATATATATCATAATTTTATATATGATACATTCGATATACATGTCGTGTATTTCAAATATAATTAGTATTATACATATAACATTATATATATATATATATATATATATATATATATATATATATATATATATATATTACACAAATAAAGTTATTCTGACTTTATGATAGGCTTTTAAAATGTATATTTAAAATTTGTAAGTCATCATTATGAAATAGACGTCGAATAAATTTGATTTATGAAAATATCTATTATTCCATAATGTCGTGCCTACCCAATAAGTATAATTAAATTAATTTCTATAAACTTTATTTTATACATGGCTTTATGTATAGGGAAAAACACACACTCTTATAAAAATGTAAGAGTGTATTTAACATCTGTATATTAAAAGTATAGTCACATTAATATCTATTAATGTCAAATTGATATATGTAAACATTTATTGACCACATTTCAATTAGTTCAAATAAAAATGTAATAGGCTTTATGTATACTGATACTAATTTACAAGACATTTAAATATAGGTATATATTTGACAATACTTTAATTACTATATTTAATTAAATGCCTCATAGGCTCCCTTATAAATATCCTAGCATTGACTATCAATATGATTCATACTAGATTAAAATATATAAGATATCCAGCTCATCTGACATACATTATTTCCTACATGAATTGATGCCGATGAATTTTTGATGGGTTTGAGAAGTTCCACTGATATGGATGAGTAGATCTCACATATTTTATCACAGCTATAGCAATTAGCTCATAAATTATATACCCATGGACTTGATACTGTTTACTTATTGTAAGCTAACCATATAATTGTTTACTTGAGTAAACACTAGAAATTATTTACTTATTGTAAGCTTAGATAATGAAGAAACTTTGATAATTAATCCAAATAATCAATGTCTATGAAATGATAATCCAGATTCATAGAGTTAACTTTATTACTTGTTAAACTCATATACTTGTGATACATTTTACCGTGCTATAAAATAACAAACACTTACATTGATTTTTGTAGTGTCTTGTATCACTATAATTTCAAAACTTAATGATCTTTAAGCTATTATAATTACAATGATTCTTAGATTTAGACCTCTTGTTTTTTAAATTGCTTTGATGTTTTCTCTTGGTTGAATTTCTTTTAATTAATTTTGTATATAATTCTAAAGAGGTTGATGTTTCACTTGTCTATCTCTTTTGAATCTCCTTCTTGAGAATTAAATCATGAACATCATCGAATTTCAATTTATTAGTTCTTGGTGAACTATGAACAACTATAATTGTAATACGTTAATTTTTGATAGAGAACACAAAAGTATCAATACACATACTTCATCATTGACATCAATACCAAACAAACTTAAATTGGGTTGTGATTGTGTTGACTTCATTAAGTTGCTAGGTCACTGATGTGCTTTTTGTCAACTACAGATTGAAAAAACACCTCATCATGTGCACTTTTTTAGCTTCAATTAGTTTTTCATATATAATAGCAAGAGCCTTCGTAAGCCTTACTATGCTCTTCTCATTTTTTATATTGAAACTAAGTTGGTAAGATATCATATTTCAGATGAATTCAAGTGCTAGTATGTGCTCTTCTTCCTTCATAGACTCTATCTTCTTCCTCATAAGGGGTTGATATAGAATTTTATAGCATATATATTTTAGATAGAATTTATAGAGAGATAGATCGAAAGATTATATGACACCTAGATAGTTGGATTGATAC
Organism: Sapria himalayana; assembly: GCA_029783825.1. Lineage (NCBI taxonomy): Eukaryota > Viridiplantae > Streptophyta > Magnoliopsida > Malpighiales > Rafflesiaceae > Sapria > Sapria himalayana. The sequence continues at coordinate 346,070 of JAREIK010003344.1, read as the reverse complement.
ACAAATAGATAGATAAATAGAAAGACATATATATAGATAGATAGATACAAAGATAGATAGAAAGGTAGATTGATTGATTGATTGATAGATATATAGATACCAAGTTGATATACTAATAGATAGATAGATAGACAAAAAGATAGATAAATAAATTGATAGATAGATAGACAAATAAAAAGATAGATAGATAGATTGATTGATAGAAACATGGATAGATATTTAATTAGACAAATAAAGAGATAGATAGACAAGTAGATAAATAGATAGAAAGATAGATAGACAAATAGTTAGGTAGAGACATATATAGATATATATATATATATAATGATAATAGAGAGATAGACATATTGATAGACATATGATAGACAGATAGATAGCCAGATTTATAGAAAGATTGCTAGACAAATTGATAAGTAGATTGATTGATAGATTAATAGATAGATAGTTAAACAGAAAGATAGACAAATAGATAGATGGATAGACAAATAGATAGACAAATAGATAAACAAATAGATAGACAAATAGATAGACAAATAAATAGATAGAAAGATAGACAGATAGATAAATAGATAGATAGATATATAGAAACATTAATATATATATATAGATAGATATATAGACAAATAAATAAATAGATAGATAGATAAATAGATACATAGATAAAGAGACAAATACATATATATATATATATATTGATATATAAATTGATACAAAAATAGATAGATAGATAAATAGATATATAGAAAGATTGATAGAAATATTGATAGATAGATTGAAATGCTGAATGATATACATATTTTAGACATATTTAAAGAAAGATAGATTGATTTGATTGAAATAAAGATAGATTGATATATAAATAAATATATTGATAGAAATATAGACAACAGATTGATTGATTTATTGACAGATAGATATTTCAACATCTAGATATATAGATACATATATAGATAGATAGATATATAGATATACAGATACAAGATTGAATAAAATATGGATAGAT
>JAREIK010003344.1:311422-342067 GCA_029783825.1 Sapria himalayana | reverse complement strand
TAGATTGAAAAATAGATATAATAGATATATAGATTGATAGATAGATATCTAGATAAATAGATAGATAGAAAAACATATAGATAGGCATTTTGATTGATAGATTAATAGATAGATGGATAGACAAATAGATTGATAGATAGATAAATAGATAGATATGTAGATAGAAAGATAGATATATAGATAGATGGATAGATAGACAAATAGATAAATATAAAGAAAGATAGATAGAGAAATAGATATATAGACAAATTGAATTATAGATAAATAAAAAAGATAAATAGATAGATAGATATACAAATATATAGATAAATATATAGATAGACAATTATATTGGCACATAGAAATAAAAATACATAGAGTTATAAATAGATAGATTGATAGATAGATTGCTAAACAAATAGATCGAAAAATAGATAGAAAGATTGAAAGAAAGATTAATAGATAGATTTAAAGATAAATTTATAGACATATTGATATACTGATTGTAAGATAGATAGATTGTTTGATTGATAGATAGATAGATAGACAAATAGATTTACATATTATTATACAGTTAGATAGCTGGATAGATAAACAGATGGATACTCAAATAGATAGACATATATATAAATAAATAGATAGGAAAAGAGATAGATAGATAGATATATAAATAGACAAATAGATAGACAGATAAATAGCCAAATAGATAGATATATAGATAGATACACAAATATATAGAATAAAGTTTAATTGATAGATAGATAGATATAAAGAAAGATAGATATATATTGAGATAGACAGATAGATAGACAAATAGATTGATAGAAATATAGATTGATAGATATACATATTAATATACATATAGATAGATTGATAAACAAATAGATAGATAGATAGATAAACAGATAGATAGACATATAGACTAATAAATATATTGGTAGATAGTGAGAAAAATAGATAGATAGATAGATAAATTGATATAATAGATATACAGATATATAGATAGATAGATAAACTTATAGATAGGAAATTCGATAGATATATTGATGGATAGACAAATAGATAGATAGATAGATAGATTTGTAGATAGAAAGATAGAGAGACAGATAGATAGATAGTATATATATAGATAGACAGCTAAATAAATTGATTGGACAAATAGATATATAAATAGATAAAAAAGATTGATAGATAGTTAGATAGAAAGATCAATAGTTATTCAGATAAATAGATAGATAGATAAATAGACAATTATATAGGTAGATAGAACAAAAAATACAAAAGAATATAAATAGATAGATTGATATAGAGATTGATAAATAAATTGATATGCAGAGAGATAGAAAGATTGAAAGAAAGATTGATAGATAGATTGTAAGATAGATTGTAGACATATTGATAGACTGATTTAAAGATAAATAGATTTTTTGATTCATAGACAAACAGATAGATAGACTGATAGATAGAGTGATAGACAGATAGATAGAGTGATAGAAAGATAGATTGATAGATTATAAGATAAATAGATAAATAGATATATAGACAGATAAATAGACAAATAAAGACATATATAATGATAGATAGATACAAATATAAATAGATAGCTAGATATATATATATATATATAGAAAGATAGATAGATAGACAAATAAATAGATAGATAGATTGATTAATAGATAGATAGACAAATTGACACACAAATTTATAGACAGATAAATAGAAAGATTGATAGAAAGATTATTAAACAACTAGTTAGATAGATAGATATACTTATAGATAATTAGATAGATAGAAAGTTAGATTATTAGACAAATAGATCGAAAAATTATTCGATAGATATATACAGAAATAGATAGACAGATTGATATATAGATTTATGGACAGATAGATAAAAAGATACATAGACTGACTTATAGAAATAATGATAGACAGATAGATTGATTTATTGATAGATAGATTGATAGAAAAATAGGTTGAATGATTGATAGACAAATAAAGAGATAGATCAATAGATATATAGATAGGTAGACAGATAAATAGATAGATAGATCAAGAGATTATTTGTTAGATAGATATACATATAGATAGAATAATTATAGAAAGTCAGATAAAATGATAGACAGATTGATTGATAGATAGATAGTTAGACAAATAGAAAGATAAATAGATAGACAAATAAATAGATATATAGATAGATAAACAAATTGATATACAGATAGATAAAAATATAAATAGATAGTTCAATAGATAAAAAGAAAGATAGATAGATAAATAGATAAATAAAAAGATAGATAGATAGATAGATAGAGATATATATATATATATATATAATATATATATATATATATATATATATATATATATATAGACAATTAGTTAGAAAATAAAATAGATAGATAGAAAGTTATATAGATATAGATAGATAAATAGATAGATTTATAGATAGATAGATAGATAGATATAATGACATTTAAGTACATAGATAGTTAGAGAGACAGAGAGATGGATAGATATATAGATAGATAGGCAAATAGATTGATAGATAGATAGTAATATATATATATATATACAGACCGATAAACAGTTAGAAATAGTGATAGATAGATTGACATAAAGAAAGGTAGATAGATAGACATACACATAGATAGACAGATAAATATACCAAAAAATAGATAGATAGATATAGAGATAGATACATATATAGATAGATTGATTGATAGAAAAATTGATTGACAAATACATAGATAAATAGATAGATAGATAGATTGATTGATTTATAGATATATTGATAGACTGATTGATATACACAATGATAGCAAAATAGATAGATAATTGATACATAGAAAGAAAGATAGATAGATAGATAGACAGACAGAAAAATATATAGACTGATTGTTATATATAAAGATAGATAGATAGATAAATAAATAGATAGTTAGATAAATAGATAGATAGATAGATAAATAGATATATAGATAGATATATAGATAGATAGATAGATACATAGATAGATGGTAGATAGACAAATTGAAAGTCAAATAGATAGACACATAAATAGACTGATAAATAATCAAATATATAGAGAAATAAAGAGATAGAAATATAGCTAGATATATAGACCGAAATATAGATAGAAGGATTAAGAAATAAATAAATATATATATAGATAGATAGACAAATAGAAAGATAGATAAATAAATAGATAGATAAACAGATAGATAGACAGTTAGATAAATATAGAGATAGACTGATAGATATACAGATAGATAGATAGATAGACTGATATATTGATAGAAAGATTGACAAATACAAAGATAGATAGATAGACATATAGATAGATAGATAGAAATTTGGATATATAGATAAATAGATAGATAGATAGGTAGGTAGGTAGGTAGGTAGATAGATAGATAGACTGATAGCAAGACATATAGATTGATAGATAGATAGGTAAACAGATAGACAAATAAAAATACAAATACATTAATAGTTAAATAGATAGAATAAAATATAGATTGATATATAAATAGATTGATAGATAAATTGATAGAATGATTGAATGATAGATTGATATATAGATTGATTGATCGATAAATTAATAAAGAGATAGATAGATAGATCGATAGGCAGATAGATAGATATATAAATAGATAGATAGAAATACAGATAGATAGATAGATATATCAACAAATTATTTGAATGATACATAGATGGAAAGATAGATATATCGATAGATAGACATATAGATATACAGATATATAAAAAGATAGATAGATAGATAAATAGACATATAGATAGACATATAGATAGACATATAGATAGACATATAGATAGACATATATATAAATATATAGTTAGATATATAGATAGATAGTGAGATAGATAGGTAGAAAGAAAGATCGATCGATGGATTGAAATATATATAGACAGACATACATACATACATACACATAGATAGATTGATAGATATATAGATAAATAAGTAGATAGATAGAAAGATAAACAAATAGGTAGATAAATAAATAAACAAATAGAAATATATATAGATAGACAAATAGATATACAGATAGATTGATAGAGAGGTAGATAGTTAAATATACAAATAGATAGACAAAAAAGATAGATAGACAGATGATAAAATGATAGATATATAGATAGATCGATAAATAGATATATAGATATTTAAATAGGCAAGCATTCAAGTAATGAGATAGGAAGAAAACCAGGAATATAGATAAACAAACAAATTGACAAATAGACAGTCAAACAAATAGATAGATAGATAGATAAATAGACAAATAGATACAAAGTCAGACAAACAGATTGATAGATAGATAGATAGACAATTTGATAGTCATATAGAAATAAGGATAGATACATAGATTGATAAACAGATAGATTGACAGATAAATAGACAGACTAATAGATAGATAGTTAGTTAGTTAGATAAATAAAAAGAAAGATAGATAGCCAGATAGATACATATATAAACAAATATGTAGATATATAGATATATAAGGAGATTGAAAGATAGACATATAAAATGACTAATAGATTGATTGATAGACATATTGATAGGCATACATATAGATAGATATTTAGATATTTAGATAGATAGATTGAAAGAAAGAAAAATAGATATATAGATAGATAGATATATAGATAGATAGATAGATATATAGATAGATAGATAGATATTTAGATTATTAGGCTCATAGATAGAGATATTATTAGATAGATATATTGATAAATAGATAGAAAAATATATAGACATTGTTTCACAAATATATAGATAGATTGATAGACAAATAGATATACAAATAGATAGACAGATAGAAAAGATAGATAGATAGAAACATAGATAGATTGATAGATTGAATGATAGACAGATAGATTGATATAAAGATAGATAGATAGATTATCTGACTAATAGATAGATATATATATATAGATAAATAGATTATTAGATAGATAGAAATAAGGATAGATAGATCGGTGGATAGATAGATAGACAAATAGAACATCAAATAGATAAACAAATAGAAAGATATTTAGATAGACAGTTAGATGGGAAAATATATACACTGATAAATAGATAGAAATATAGTCAGATAAATAGATATACAGACAATCAGATAGAAAGATAGATAGATAGATATATAGATAGATAGATATTCATATATATAGACTAATATATAAAGATATTAATAGACAAATAGATAGATAGATAGCTAGACAAATATATAGATAGACAGATAGACATAAACATAGATAGATAGATAGTTAAATAGTTAGATATTTAGATAGATAAACAAATAGATACATAGTTATATAGATAGATAGATAGAAAAACATACATATAGATAGATAGATAGATAGACCATCAGATAGATAGGTAGAAAGACAAACATATAAATAGTAGACATACAGATAGTAAGTTAGACATATAGATAGATATATAGATAGATAGATTAATTTATAAATAGATAGACAAATAGATGGACAAGTAGATACATGGATAGATATACAGATAAATAGACTAATAGTTAAATAGATAGATAGATATATAGATAGACAAATAGATAGATAGAAAATTAGATAGAAAGATATATAGAAAGACTTATAGATAGAAATATAGATAGATAGATAGATAGAAAGATAGATAAACAAATAGAAAGATGAAAAAACATATAGACATATAGTTATATAGATAAATAAATAGATAAATAGATAGAAAGATAGACACATTGATAAATATATAGATAGATATATAGATAAATAGATAAATTGATTGATTGATTTGTAGATAGATTGATAGATAGGAATATTGATAGACAAGTAGGAATCCAGATTGATAGATAGAGAGGCCTATAGATATATAGAAAGATTGATAGATAGATAGACTGATAAAAAATAAATATATAGACACATAGATAGATAGATAGATTCATAGATAATTAGATATAATGATAAATATAGATAGATAGATAGATAGATTGTTTGCTTGTTTGTTTCATTGATTGATTGTTTGTTTCATTGATTGTTTGATAGATAGACATATAGATAGAATTACATATAGTTTGATAGATAAACATATAGATCAACATGTTTATTGATAGAAAGACTGATAGATTGATATATAGATACACATATAGATCCATAGATATATAGATATATAGGCAGAAGGATAGACAGATTACTAGATTGATTGATAGACACATTGATTGATATATTGATAGACTTATAGATAGAAAGATTGATATACTATTCTATAGATAGATAAATAAATAGATAGATAGATTAACGGATAAATAGATAGACAGATTGATAGATTAATAGATAGATAGATAGATTGATTCATAATTAGATAGATAGAAAGATAGACAGAAAGATATACAAATCAATAAACCAATAAATAGATAGATACATAGATCGATAAGCAATTAGATTAACATATAGATAAATTAATAGATATAAATATAGATAGATTGATAGATAAATAGAAAGTCACATAGTTAGACACATAGATAGACACATAGATAATCACATAGATAGACATATTGAAAGATAGATAGATAGACCCCAAGCTAATTAGTTTAAAAAATCACCAGCTAATTAGTTATCTAGAAATTTTTTTTTATAATTATATATTAATAGCAAGCTATTAGTCCTTAAATTATAATTATCAAAAAATATATTCATTTTGCTAGGGATTCTTCCCTAACTATTTAGTTCAAGTTTAATTTTTGTCATTAATCTATACTGAATTATTTATATATATATTATTTGTTTTAATATTTAATGTAATTTTTTATATTAAAGGTCTGTCATGGTCAATGGATGAAGAATCTTTGAAAGACACCTTCTCTTATATAATTATAAAAATAGGATATTATAAATAAAAATTAAAAAAATATGTATATACAAATACAAATTTATATTAATAAAAACTATAATAAATATGTTTTATTTTAGAAATTTTAAAAAATTATACAAAATATTATCTGAATTATTTAATTATGATATATAAATATACTTATTAATAAATATATTAAATAATTAATTCTATAATCATAAACATTTTTTAAAACATTTGAATTAATAAATGAACATATGTAAACATTTGTATTTATAAAACCCAAATATAATTATTTGTATGATAAAAAATATTAACAAAAAATGTGAATTAACGAATAAACAACTAGATATTTATATTAATAAAACTTAAAATAACTAATTTTATGATTATAGGAACCTTTAAAAAATTATTTTCAAAAAAATTTGAATTATTTGAATTTTAAAAAAAATTCATATTTTTCCAAAATTTTAAATAAAATAAATTAATATTTAAGTATAAATAAATAGATATTTTAATTACATCTTAGAGGTGTCAAAGGGCTGGGCTGGCCTTGCGTTTTTTTTTCAGGCCCCTCTAGGCTAGCTTTATCTGCTTGTCATGGCATGTCTGACATGGTAGTTCGGGCCAGACACGGCCTGTGGATTAGAATCTGCCCAGCTTTGAATGGTTTGAATAGGGTTGGTTGGGTCGTTCGACTCAGGGTGGGTCTTTTTTTAAAAAAAATAAGGTTTTAGGGGGTGCGCCGCCTTGTCACGATTGTTCATCAGGCATGTTGAGCCATTTCAGATCGTGCGTCACCACATTGTCCCCCCTGCCATTCCCAAATTCTAGGGACCCAAGCCAGGCCTGGCTTGACAGATGGGCTAAAATCCCTTGGAACGGCATTGCATGATTCATATTGAGGGTCTGCCCGACATGGGCGCATGCAAGACAGTGCAGCGTGGCTTTTGGCCGGGTCCGGGCAGCTCGCCCATTTGACACCTATATTATATCCAAAAACATTTGATGAAGTATAAAAAAAATTTCTTGAGGTGCTTATTAAAATAACACTTCAAATGTTTTTTAGGGTTTTAAATGAATTTTTAAAAATATTACTAATGATATTTTTTTGCCCTAAAAACACTTAAAATTCTTTTTAGCCCTATAAACATTTATGAAAAGAACTACCAAACTGACCCTACATTGATTTGAATTCAAGTTTTATTTTTTCCCCTACTTAAATTTATAAGAATTAAGCCTTTGAGTAAAATCTTTACTATTAGCTTTTTATATTCCGTTCTTATTAAAATAATAAATATATCTTTTTTTATAATCTCTTCTCACTTTAAGTTATGTTATGATTTTTATAAATTATAAATTATATCAAATAATATGAATTTTTTTGCCTACAAATTTATTTAATATTATATTCATAAAAATATATTAAATTCATAAAAATGTATAACCATTTATATATATTTATTTATTTATATATGAAATACTTTTTTATAATTTCATAATATTTTTTTATTTATGAAATAATATTATAGATTTTATATTAATTATTAAAAATATGAAATATTATATATTTTGTATGGTTATATAATTATACAATTTAATTAATGTTATATGAAAAAATATATTTTTTTAATAAAATAATATGAAAATATATCAACAAATTTAGAGACAGATTTTCCCATGCTAATTAGCTAGAGAAAAAAGGCATCACTAAATTTAATATTTTCTATAAACCCAAATATGAAGTGTTACTACTATTGTGAAGTTAAAAATTTGATGTGATTTTAGAAATCTGATGTGATTTTAGAAACCCGATGTGATTTTAGTAATCCGATGCGATTTTAGAAATCCGATGCGATTTCAGAAATCCGATCTGATTTCAGAAATCCGATCCGATTTCAGAAATCCGATGTGATTTCAGAAAAATGCAACATACTGCATAGAATAGCCGAGACCTAGACTAGGACACCATCATCCCAACCATGGCTGTAAGAATCTATAGCTTTTCCATATCATCTCCAACATTCCCCTTTCAACTCGTGCGTCTATATATCAGCCACTTTATTTCTACCATGAATTCTTGATTAATTGCACTTGTTTCTTCATCCAAATGGAACCCTCTTCATAATCTCCATAACTTCATTTCTTTGAACCATTTTCGCATTGGTAAGCATGAACACCGACTTATACGAGCACCACAAAGGTCTCATGTAAAATATTGATAATGAAGAATGTATTGTTCTTCTTTTCTTTTTTTATCAATTTTTAAGGTTTTAATGCAAAAAAATTTGCAATTCCAATCTTATCATGGTATCGATTATTTCATTCTCACATATGTTCATGTTTTTATCAACATCCCTATCTTTTGTATTATTCTTTGATCCATTTCACTTGAATTAATCAAGTTGTAGAGCATGCTAGTATATTTTACTATTGTATTAATCTGTAAAATATTTACATTTCTGAGCATAGACATATTATTATCATTGGATTCAACTAAATTAGGTTACTTTTATTATCGAGCTCTAGTCCGCTTTAGGCGATCCATTAATTTTAATTCATGTTGTTACTAGCTCAAGCAATTCGATTTCATACAAAGGTTCTTGAAGTTTTGATTTATGCTGCAACTTGTAAATTTAATCATAACTTAAATACTACAACTACTAGGGTTCTTATGCAGAATGGTTTAAGAATTTGGTCAAATTCAAATCTTTGGGTTGAGTATCTTCGAATGGAACTTACATACCTCAACAAGCTGATGGCAAGGAATCATTATCTTGGGTTAACTTTATATTTTCATTATTATTTTTGATATTGTGTTCTCCTCATCATATGTACATCACTACGATGAGATTTAGTCTCAATGTTTTATTGAGGGTAAATCTTAGTTGAACCAGCAATATGGTAGATTGAAATATTGTAGAATTTATTTTGGGCAAGTATTATATTTATATTCCTTGTTACTTTGTTGCTGTTTGTTACTTTGATAGGTGATAGGGGGACCAATAATGGGTGACTTGTGTGCTCTGAGAAGCTTAATTGAGGAAGGTAGGTCTCCAATCTTTCTTTTTTTATTACTTTGAGATGCATAATATACCTCAAAAAATATGAAATGCTATTGCAGTTTGGCGAACATTGTATTTACATTTCAACGTGTTCCAAATATTTTTATTTATTATCAACTCATCTTATTTCTTTCATTTTTAGATGTTACATTACTTTCTTCAATGGGGCATTGCCATATAAATTTTGAATGGAAATTATAAATGAGCTAATATATTTCTTAAATCAATGAGTTTTTGGCGCATAACTCAATTACTTAAAAATTGTTGGGCATGGATGCTAGATGTTAGAGAGAACCATTCATGATGATTTTCTTCACTAACAGACTAACTTATGAAAAAAGTAATCATTTGTGGCTCCATACTAATATTGAGGGACCAATGGTTTTGGCTATGCTTAGAACCTCAATATTCAAATCCAGAATATAAATGGTTTATATGTGGATTCCATGCGTTTGTTTCTTTTGGAACTTCTAAAAGAATATCTGAAAAAAAAAATATCATGGATGCACATAAGGTGTTGACATATATCAGAAAAATAAAATAAATTGAAAAATTTTGGTTTGTGGGGGCAAGCTACATATGTTTTGGGACTTTTGCAGAAATTTGTGAGTTTAAAAAAGATGTGAGACATTCTTCTATGTATGTCTTAGAAATTATAAAATCACCCATTGCTTCAAGATATCTTATGGGATTTAAATGATCAAATTTTAAATGTAATTTTGAAACACATATGCAAACTATAATCATTATGAGATTTAAATGATCCAATATTTAAGAAAATAAAAATATTTCTCAATTATTATATAATTTATCTTTTTTTTATAATTATTTTATGTTTTATATGAGAGCTTTAAGTATGTAAGTTATCATAATCATTTTAAAATTTTTATATATAGGATTACGAAACATATTTATAGTTAGAATTATGTGTGTATATTGTATGCTATATTTTTTTATTTGTGTATTTATTCTATATGACTTAAGTGTGTGATTTTATAAATTCTAATTTATTAGATTTTATAAGAATTTTAAAGGTATTTAATTGAGAATAATACTAAGATGTGTAATAACTTAGGAAATCTTCGTGTTGAATGTATATATAAGAATAATAATGAGATGTGTGATATTTTTAAAGTCTTAGAGCGATGATAAGTGACTTGATCCAAGTAAGCTAAGTCTCATATTTGAGAATTGTCAGATATAGCTATTAGAGATCTGGCTTAGATTTTCTTTCAATTTACCAAAATAATATGTGTAGAGAATTTTTAATTAAGTGCTAAAGGGAAGATCACAAGTGGATCTACTCCTCCTCGAGGTATTAATGATAATTTTTCAAAGCCTACAAGTTTAGATAAAATTTAATTTAGTTTGCCGTTTTGGTCTATCAATAGTTCTACATACAAGCCATATTTTGACATTGACACTTGTTATAAAATGAGATGCAAAAATTAAAATAAATAATTAATTTTAATTGAACACAAATTGAAATAACATAAATAAAATTTCAATAACTCTTATATACATATTAACACATAAAACCCCCTTATATAGGAGGCAAGTTCATTTGAGCGGCCCACATGAGTTGGGTGCTCCCATCAAGAAGGAAAATAAATGTAATAAACCCCAATTTTCAAAAAGTAACTCCAATAAAAAATTTCAATATCCTTTTTATACAGGTGTTTGTAAGTTCAAAATATCAAAAGTTAAAATAAACAAATTAATTTTAACTAGAATCAAATAATATTTACTTATAACATTATAAACTAAAAATAATTAAAACAATAATTGTGTTGGTGATAATAAGAGCATCCAATGATGTTCTCAAATAATTTTTGGGTGTTTAAGAGAAGATCCTAAAAAGCTAGAAGTCCATTTTAGGTAGATTAAAGGCAATGATGTCTGCTCGTGAAGGAAGGTTGGCTCACATAAGGGGTTTACATGGAGAAATAGCTGAATAGAATCAATTTATATGATAGGAATTAATAATGAAAACATATGACAACATGAAAATTTTCCAAATTGTGGGTTAAATTGTTTATGGGCCTTATTACAAACATATGATAAAATAGGCATGGGTGACCCATGAAATTTGAAACTCTAGGATGAGAAGACAATCCTGGGTTAGAAGAAACATCTACAAGATTCATCAAAGTAGAACTTGAACTTGCTACTATATATGGAACATCTTTAAGTTGTATTGACAAATCCCTATCATGCAATTCATATTATTTACCATAAAAAATATTGCTAGCGAAATTATTTTAATGTCCGTTATATTTAGTTTTTTTTGATAAACTACATTGAATAACCAATGTGTTTTTTATTTCAATATTTTGTTAGTGCAAAAAATAAAATATTGAAAGATTGAGAATGCAGCAATAGCACAATAATGGGTGCCCTGCTACCCAGTCAATGGGCCGAAGAAAATTTTGGAGTACAGCATGATCTACAAGTGATCTAACCCGCTCCATCATTGATATCGAAAAATTGTTTAATATAAATTGATTTTTTTATGTTTGTTTTTCGCTGCTACCAATTTTCTACAAAATTGTTCATTTTCATTTTCTCTCTTTACGTGATTTTTTTCTTTGCGATTACTACATCCATAAGACATTGTTTTGGTAATAATCTATAAACACACAAGCAATTTTTTAGTGGATGTAGCTAGCCATGCTGAATGACTAGTGAATCACAAAATTTTTGTGTGTTTCGTGATTATTGTTTGATTTTCTACTATGATACTGAATTTTGGTTGTAGATATATGATTTTTCACTTTTCTTCTTCTTCTGAATCTATAAATTTACAAATCTTGGTAGTAGAATTACTAATGTCTCATCTCAAATCATAAAGCCAACAAAAATATCATGTTGTCTGAGCAAGGAAATATTTTTTTATGAATAGTTGACTTTTTAATAAAATCAAAAGAATTCTACTTAGTAATGATTAAAGGATTATACTATGAAATATTTAACTTATTATCTAATTTAAATTTTCTAGCATCATTAAGATCATTACCAAAACATTTGTATTTGGATTAAATTATTCTTTTTTGATTTAGAATATTTAGTCTAGGATTGCCTTGACATATGAAAGGAACCCTCTCTGACAACAAATGTAGCTGATGGTCTATATTTATTGTATATTTTTAATGTATTCATAATAGAATAAGTTGAATTTCTTAATTTCTTTTAGAATAAGTGTCATGATATTCTATATGGAGGAAATAATTCACTACAAGAAAAATCCCAAATAGCTAGCGATAATTCCCTAGCTAAATGGGGAGTTTCCATTGCTTAATAGGATATTACGATGGATTAATGATGGAAGCTTTCCAAATCTAAAGTGCTCGTCGTGAAAAATTAGTGAGGGAATGAATCCCTATCTAAAAAATTTTAGCGACAGAAATATCACTAGATAAAATAATAATTTTCCTAGCTAAATTAGCAAGTTAATGTGAGTTTCCATCGCTAAACGGATATAATGATGGAACCATTTCTAATCTAAAGTATTTGTCACTAAAAATTAAGGAGGGAAAGAGTCCCCAGCTAAAAAATTTTAGCAATTGAAAATTCCATAGCTAAAATAATTATTCTCTAGCTAAATTAGCAAAGGGAAACTTCCCTAGCCAAATTAGAAAAAGAAAAATCCCTAGCTATTTTCATTTCAAAACTTTTTTCAGAATTTTTTTTTTCAAAAAATTTAATTAAATAATTTAATATTTTTATATTAAATTGAATATAAGCACAAACTATAAACGATAATTTATAATTAATAAAAAATAAAATCATTTAATAAATTATTCTGATATAATATTTAACATAATTAAAATAAAAAAATAACAAAATGTTATTACATCTTATTCATCAATGTATCTAGGAATAGTGCATAAAGTATAATCTATCCGTGCATTGACATTGCAATCTCTCCCTCGGCAACTCTGATCACCATCTTTCTACTGTGACAAATCTGTCCGAGTAACAATGCGTCATGTCTAGTGAAAAATTTTCTCTTCTACAAACTTCATATGGAAAACAATGTGGTATCATATCTATACAAAAATTAAACTGGTCAATCAAATCAAAATAAATAAATAAATAAAGTTCTATTTTGATAAATATATAATACTGTAATATATATGTACATATACATATATACCTGTGTAAACATATACACTATAGTATATATGTACATATATATTGATATATATATATATATACACACACATATACATATACATATACATATACATATACATATACATATATAGAAGTATAAATGTATATATACATTATAGTATATATGTACATATATACTATAGTGTATATGTTTACACGGGTATATATGTATATGTACATATATACTGGTATATAAGTACAAGTATTTATATGTACATATATATTCGGTATATATACATATAGACTACAGTGTATATGTACATATATAAATGTAAACATATACACTATAGTGTATATGTATACATTGGTATATGTATATGTATATAGATACAAGTATTTATATGTACATATATACTTAGTATATGTACAAATATACTATAGTGTATATGTACATATATACGTGTATACATATACACTGTAGTATATATGTACATATATATGTACTTGTATGTACATGTACATTGTAGTGTATATGTACAAGTATGTACATATATACTGGTAAATACTTGTATTTATATACTAGCGTATACATATTCACTACAGTGTAACTGTACATATACTATAGTTTATATATGTACATATATTGAGTATTTATATGTACATATAAATATGTACATATACTGAAGTGTATATGTACATATATACTGGTATATATGTACATATATATATACTGGTAGATATGTACATATATATATATATATACTGGTATATATGTACATATATATATATACTAGTATATATGTACATATACACAAAAACTAGTAAATACTTGTACATATATACCAGTATATATGTATATCTGTACAAATACATATATACTAGTATATATGTACAAGTATTTACATAAAGTAGAGCGTAAGCATCCATTATAAAGCATGAACATCAAACAACTATATATTCTATTATAAGCATAAAAAATCATCTTGGTTTGTTCAAAATTTCGTTGAACTTGAAAATATAAGGCACAAGAAATTAACAACTAGATTTTACATGATGAAAGTTCAATACATACATACATACATGCATATATGACCCTTTTCTCTTCCCTCTACAAGTATTTACATAAAGTAGAGCATAAATATTCATAATGAAGGATGAACATCAAATAGCTAGATAGTCTAACATAAGCATGAAAAAAAGGAACAAACACCTTAACAAGGGCTACAAAAATCATCTTTGTTTGTTAGAAATTACGTTGAACCTGGAAACACAAGGCACAAGAAATTTGTAACTAGATTTTATAGGAAGAAAGCTCAACACACACACACACACATGGATACATACATACATACATACATACATGGATACATACATACATACATGGATGCATACATACATATATGACCTCCTTTTTATTTTCCCTTTACAAGTATTTACATAAAGTAGAGCGTAAACACCCATTATGGAGCATGAACATCAAATAGCTAGATATTCTATCATAAGCATAAAAAAATGGAACAACACCTAAGAACCAGGGCTACAAAAATATCTTTGTTTGTTCGAAATTGTGTCGAACCTAAAAACACAAGGCACAAAGAATTTGCAACTGAATTTTACAGGATGAAAATTCAGTACATACATACATACATACATACATGTACACACACACACACACACACACACACACATACATATATAATTTAACATATAAATGTTTGAAATTTTAACATAACCAGATGAATGTTTGAAATTGCATCATCAATAAAAAACCATACTCATAACCAGATGGAAGACATAGACTAAAAAATTATAATTTATTAGGGAGGCCTTGATTTTGGATATCACCCTAAACCAAGAGAAAAGATTGACCTACCTGAACTTACCTAGAGAAAGAATATTAATTAAAGCACATCATTATCATACTCTTAAAATAATTAGTAGTACTAAATTATTAAAATATTACAATTGGATATTTGTTTTTCTCAGACCAATTATAATTTGTAAAAGAATATTAAAGCTAGATGTTTGATAAATCTTCTCGGTATCCTCAAAATTAAAAAAATGCTTAAATGATGAATACTTATCATCATTTTCACTCCTAAAAATAAGAACTAAAAGAAAAGCATTATTCAATAATATCAGTGGAGGTTGTACCCAGAATACAAGACCCTTGCTTATTGCAAGATTTATGAGATATTGATATCTCAATAATATTCTTTCAAAAATCAATAAAAGATATGTCTAATACATCTCAAATATAAGGCATATTGTCCTTTGACAAAGATACTTGTCATCACATCAAGACAATGACCTCTAATATATACATACAAATAAGAACTTCTAAAGTAATCATGATTTACTAGACACGACTTTTAAATCTCACCAAGAGAGAGAGATAGAAATTATCATTAAAAGACTTGATGATCTCAATCCAAAGATGTATATACTAAATGGATACATTCAAAATCTATTTTAAATGAATTTTCTATCATATCAGTTGATCCAGTTTAGAATAATGAGTCGGACATTCCAATTACATATATAGACACATGTATATACTAAAGAGGGACCGAGGGAAAAGATCAATCGACAAGACTATGTTGGTAATGAATGATTTTACATAGCCTTATAATATTGATTTTTGGAACACATTATTTCATATGATTAACATGACCACTAATAGGTTATTACTTTCTATTTATCATCACATATATAAAATATGTATTAGTTAGATATAAAGAATATATTCCTTTATAATAATTTATATAAAAAAATTCTTGTGTAGTAGTCATTAGGATTTATTGTTCCTGAAAGCAGAGAACACATATATGATATACAAAATATGAAAGGCAATTTATATCTTCAAGCAGTCTCCCAAGAAATGATTTAATAATATAACTTAATATTTACTATATTTTGTCATAGAAATATGTCACATTTTTCTATTTTTTTAAGATGATCAAGATATTAGTATGTGAAACTAATTGTATATGATGATAATGATCTAATTACATGAGATAATTAGTTTGATATCTAAACAAAAATCTACAAACCAAGTTTCATACATTATTTGAAATATTTGAGATTTTTTTTAGTATTAAGATGAAATACTCAAAAAGTATGACAACTCTTTCCCAGAGAAAATAAATTATATATATTTGATTTGATAAGATATATCATGATGTACATTGTTGGCTTACTACTTCATCTAAATATAGTTATGTATAAAGCTTTTATAGTTATACATATTGTAAGATACAATTATTTATAGTTATATGATATTATACCTATATTATATATAGTTATAAATATTTTTATATAGTTAAACATATAGTTATATATAGATATATTCATACAAATAGTTATACATAAATATATACAAAGTAATAAACAAATATATTGGTTTACATATAAGTAAACATATATGTACACTTAGTTACACATATAGTTATATTTAATTATATAGAGTGTTATAGTTATACAAATATTTATATATAGTTAGACACATATAATTAAACATAATGTTGTATGTTGTTTAAGCATAAAAAAATGAATTATTATTAGATGAAAACTTTTTTCATGTGCAATATCTCTCATATGTTCTGATTATTATAGTAAAAAAATAAAATAAATGAGATTACGGATTCATTTATTCATTTTTATTAATATATGAAATATGTGAAAAACTCTTCATTATAATTTTTCAAGAAACATATTGGAGAAGAAAGAATTGTGTCTAACAAATCTTTGTGTTTGGATATACCAACAAGATAAATCTCAACATATTTAATGCTAAGTATAATTATAGCTCATAAAAAAATATTTGAACGAATAAAAGAACAAAAATAAATAAAGTTTATGATTGAACAAAAAGGATAGATAATTAAAGAAGATTGAAAAATGATGAGAAGTTTGTATGATTTCTTATAAAAGTTTTATACCACCACATTACACATTTAGGGGTCAAAATATCAAATATATTACTTTTAACACTTATTTTCATGAAGTGAATTACTTCAAATCATTCTTTTATAATGATAACAAAGCAAAAATATTTTATTTTGTGAATTATGCCCATAATAATGAGCATTACATTTTAAAAATATTGTCACAATGACAAGATGAATGTGGTATTAATTGCAGGGATATTGTTGGATTCTTGTTATAAGTTAAAATACGTGAAAATTTTATTATTCAAAATTTTAACATACTAACGAGATTAAAAAGATAATAAGAAATATAGAATCTTTTATAAGTTAGTCTACCAATAATATTCATTAACACTATTAAAAAATACTTCTAACTGTATTATTAATATTCTCAAAACTCTAAAAATAATAACAATAATATAGAACACTGATAAATTATTTTGTAACATAAAGAAATTAGGGAATACATGTAAGTAGTCTTACGACTACACTAAGATGTTGGAGTATAAATGGGACCACAACTACTGGTTTGTTGTGGTTATTATTTGAATTGAAAACTCCGAACCTCAAACAAGAAATAAAAATGCAGAAATAGAAATTTGATAGATATTCATGAGCACCAACATCACATAATAATAAGAAAAAACATATAATATTGGAACCAAAGACCATGGAAAGAAATTTCATGTCAATCATTAGAACATGTCAACATTCAACACAATTACACATCAAAACCAGCACAACATTATCATAATCGTAGTCTTGCAATCTCTTTGCTCCAATGTAAATTATGGTTTTCATATCAATCCAACCACATATTGCAAATGAGAATTGTATATAGAGTGGTGGGAAAATATTTAAAAAATATGAATTATTGTTCAACAGGAATATTCGACGCAATTTCAAGATTGCCAGAACTCCAAAAAAATATATATAGGAAGAATTATTAGTGATGGACCTCTTTTGTGAGAATTAGGTATTAGGTTAATAATGATTTCGTTATGTTTTTAAAGTGGAGACAAAACAAGCAACATGCCTACATTACTAATGAAGTACCTGTTGGCTACATAATGTACTCATGGATTGATCTTGATTCACGAATTTACTCAATGACATCGAACATGGTAGTGAATTTTTTTCACAAAGCTGATTATTGGATTATGAATAAAAAATCATGGAAGAATGGCCAACCTAATGACTTTATCGGATCTCTTCCATGAGGTTGCTTTTTGCCATGGAAGATGAATCATTAAAGACTACTGGGTTTTATGGTTTTACAACAGCAAGGATCCCTCCACACTAGAGTCGAGAGAGAGAGAGAGAGAGACCAATGGAGAGACATAGAGTTTATTAAATTTATTAAGTTAAAGACTAGTTACAATCTCTAACAATTAAGTTTATTAAGTTTTATTAGGTTTTAAAATTCCATTAATGTTTTAATTTTAAATTATCAAAAAATTTAATATACAATATATATATATATAACTTCAAGGGGGCATTTTGTTTTTTTTTACTTTATGCTTAATAGAACTTTTTTTTAGCTTAATGCTTAATAGTAATTAATAGATTAAGAATTAAGTTATTTTTTTTAATATTATATTTCTATTAAGGGAGAGAGGATGTTTTCTTTATGAAGGGGAACTCGAAAATGTTGGGTTGAGTATTTTTCAATACAGTATTTAATATATTATATTTTATCATAAAATGAATTATTTAATCTTTTTATTAGTAGAAATTTTAATGTATGTTCATTTCTTTTTTAAAATATCTTTAAAATTTTTAATAAATATAGAATTAATTATTTAATGTTATTGTAGTCTTTATTAATAATTATTGTAGTCTTTATTAATAGTTATTGTAGTGTTTATTAATATTAATTTTTTTTATATTTATATATATTTTTAAATTATTTATTTATAATAACATATTTTTATAATTATACGAGGAGAATGTGTCTTACAAGGATCACTGATCTCTAGACAATGTCATACGTACCTTTAATATACAAAATTAAATAAAATATTTAAAAAATTATATCATTAAAGATTAGTGATGAAAATTATCCCTAGCCTAAATAGTTAGGGAAAAATCCTTAACTAAATGGATATATTTTGTGAAAATTAAAATTTAAAGAATAATCGCTTGTAATAAATATAAAATAGTAAAAAAATTCAAATAATTAGTCAGCGATTGATTTTGTCTTGATCTAATTAGCTAGGGAAAATCAATCACTAAATCTATCACTAAATTCCCTGCTTCTATTTATGTGAAATTTATGAACATATTAGTGATAAATTAGGTTTGGATCTAATTAGCTAGAAAAAATATGTCACTAAATCCATCGTTAAATTCTTGGCTTTTCTTGAGTGGAATTTACGAACATATTAGCAATGAATGTTGTATGTATCTAATTAGCTAGAGAAAATCTGTCACTAAATCCATCGTTAAATTTATCACTTTTCATTGTACATAAATTTACAAAAAAAAATAGCGATGGAAATTTTCAATCGACCAATTACATCGCTAATCCATCACAAAATTTTATTTCAATATAAAATCAAAAATCCCTCGCTATTCCCAATCTAATCCCTTGTAATTTAGCTAGTGATTGATCCCTAGCTAAATTTTCCTTGCTAAATTGATATTTTCTTGTAGTGTTTGACATGAGTGATACTTTATTATAGCATATATATAAAATATTGAAACTTTGAAATAATTATATTCTAAGTTTAGTATTGGTATATAAGATTTATACAATCTACTCATCATACATGCATTCAATGGAATAGTAAAACAAGATGGTTGTTGCAAATATATCTTATTCTTAAGATTATCATAGAGAAATGTGTTTCTCATGTATAGTTGATATACATATTATTTGTGGGAAATTATAATAGATTGAAAAAACATTATAATAACCATTTTGGAATTGTATTTTCATATTTGAGAATTCATAAAATTGTGTCATTATGAATATATATGAGAGAATCTAAAGTTAATTAACTGAATGAATGATATAAGTGATATTTATTTTGGTTACATGATGCTATTTAAAAAATTTCTTATGATTCTCCTATTTCTTAAAGAATCAATTATGATATCTTTGTCTAATATATTTAGATTGTGATTATCAAGTTTTTTAATCTTTTGGAAGACTCATACCTATTGTTTTGCATGACTATTATGATGATATCCTGTTATGTATTTATATATTGTATTTCATGATGAAAATCGTTGCACTATTTTTTTTGTTTTTTTTAAATGTTGAAATGATGTTTTATTAATAATGTTAAATGTATAATAGCAATTATGATGAATATTACATAAAAACATAAATAATATTGAATTTGTGAGTAGTTTTTTAAAATAAAAATTGTCTACATAAAAAATAATTATTTTAATTTTGGCGAACAAAAATCTCTTTTCTGAAAGAATAAAATGATGTTGCAAAAATTTTCTTGAAATTGATTCAATATCACTGGCAAAAACACTTATTGACACTTGTAGAATGTGTGCCCCGCCAGAACACTTTGCACAACTCTTACATTGCCTTTATTGATGCTCTGACATCATGTAAGCTTGATGTCAAAACTTATAGGAACCCAATAGGGATTTGCGTGCATTGGGGAGAAAGAAAGAAAGCGAAGAGAGTGGAGAGAAAAATAAAACAAAAAAAGATAATATTATTGTAGTAAGGAACTCATTTTACTTGAATTTGATTGCTCATACTTCATTCACCATTAGTGTTGCATTATACAGACTTGTTTTTCTATTCTCTCATTGCTCATATAGCTTGTATATGTTGCTTGCTACTTTGAATGTAAGATACATAATTTGAATTAATATGTCAATTGTTATTTTTAAATTTTTGTGTGGCTCATTTGTTCTTGTTCACCTTTTATTAATAGGTGGTTAACTGTTAATATATCATTATCAAATTACTGTTGCCCATTCTATATGTGCCATGCCCCCTCTTCTCTTTCAAAGTGATGCTACATTTTCTACTGGTAAGCCAAATATTTGTGATTTCTTTTAACTAGTAAAAGCATATTTTTTTAAAGTAGCAGTTAGTGATGAGGATGACCCCAACTTTTTTCAATGTCACATCTTAAAAGGAATAATAATTGTAGAATGTTTATTTATTTTTATCACATTGCAAATGTGATGTGTAAAAAATTATAGAATATTCATAAAATAAATAATTATTTTTTTAAGAATTATTTTTGTTCTCATTACTTGTATTTTACTAAAGATTTGTTTTTTATTAATTAGTCTCACTTCCATGGTCATTAAATAACCATGGAATATTGTACCATTGTGGGAGACAAAAAGGCTGAAATAATTTGATTAATTTCTTTTGATCCTTTTGAAATAATGATTGTCCGCCACATCATTTCATAACTACCTAGATGGTACATGCACCATGGCACACTACGCGCCAATGCCAGCGATGATGTGTGATGCACATGTGATGGCATGGGGCTTAGTGTTAGTGGGTGCTTGGTCCAGTGGACAGCGATGCCATGAGATGTGGTGCCGTGGATGCGCAGCCATTGTGCATAACTATTTTGAAGTGCACAGTGTGTGTATGGTGCAGTGAATATGGATGTGTGGTTGATGTACTGGACGTGCACCATGAGTATGTTTGATACAGCCATGGTGTAGTGTGTGCAACATGTGGGTTGTGTTCATTGGGTTCTTTTTTTTATTGTATCAAAGAAAGTGATTTTCTATGTAGAATCAAGCGAGTAAAAACTATATAGTTGTTATGTAAGTGACCACTACTTTGGTGGTTCCATAACAATTATACTACTATAATAAATGATTAAAGTTAATGTGTAATGAAAAATATTATATTTAATTTATTTTTATCTAGCATAGTTTTTTTATTTTCTATTTTATCATAGGAACTCGTGGAGTAACGTATGACAGCTGCTTCTCAAACAGTTGAGGTTATATGGATCTTTAGATAACTTTTTTGAAGGAAGAAACGTAGGAAATGAAAGAAGTGAATGATGAGATGAAAGAAATAAAAAAAAGCAATGCAATAGTAGATGACCTATAATGAATCACAGTTAGAATTTTTGATGAGATAGATAGCACACCAAGTTCTAGTAGAGTATCGATGTAAGATATCCTAGCACAAATATACCAGCTAATGATGAATATGATGATTTAGTTTTAAAAGATTATATACCTATGTATTATTTTTGTTTTAACCATGTAACTTTTGTATCATAATTATTTCTAAATTATTTTTGGTTTTTGTTAATTATAAAAAATGGTTCATTGTATATGTTTTTATTAAATTTAAAATATAATTTTAAAAAACATAATCAATTTTTTTGTAAAAAAATAAAATTATGAAAATAAGTTTGGAATGAAAATAGCAAGGGAATTTTACCTCGCTAATTTAGCTATGGAATTTTCAGTATATATTGAATGGAAAAATACTAATTACTACTCTTAATTACGATCAAAATTAGCAAGGTAAAAATATAATTATCCAGGGAATTTTTGTCGTTGAAAGATTTGCTAGAAACTTTTTTTTCTCATTAATATTTTGTGACAATCACTTTTAATTTGGAAATTATTTCCATCGATAATCTGTCGTTATTCTATTTTAGAGATGGAATAAGCCCTAATAGTTAGGGAAATTTTCCCTAGCTATATGGAATTTTTTTGTAGTGAGACTAATAGATAGATTAATAGATAAATTGATAGAAAGATTAATAGGTAGATTAGATAGAAATATAGAGAGACAGCATGATAAAAAGATATATAGATAGAGATATAGATAGATAAATAGATAGATAGATAGATAGAGAGATAGATAGTCAATTGATAGAGAGATAGTTACATAGATAGATAGAAATATAGATAGATAGATAGAAATATAGATAGATAGATAGTTAGTTATATTGATAGGCAAATTAATAGAGATATAGTTATAGAGATAGATAGATAGGAAAATAGATATAAAGATAGATAGTAAGAATTGAAAGAAAGAAAGAAAGATAGATAGATAGATAGATTAATAGATAGATAGATAAAAAGATAAATAGAAAAATATATAAATAAATAAATAGATAGATAGTAAGACAAATACAAAGAGAGAGAGAGAGAGATATATATATTTATATATATATATATATCAATAGATAGATAGATAGATTGATATACAAATTTATAGATAGATTTACACACATATTGATAGACAAATTAATAGATAGATTGACTATAGATAGATAGATTAATAAATAGATAGATAGATTGATAGTCAAATAGATATATAGACAAACAGATAGATGATTAGATAGATAGATAGATAGACATGTAGATAGACATATAGACAGATAGAAAGACATATAAATAAAAAGATAGATAAATTGAAAGAAAGATAGACAAAAAGATATATAGACAGATAAACAGATAGATAGACAAGTAGATAGAAAAATATATAGATAGATAGAAAAATAGATAGAAAGATAAATAGACAGATAGATAGATAGACAGATAGATAGTCTGTTATATTGACAAATAGATAGATAGACAAATAGTTAGAGAGATAGATAGACAAATATATAGATAAATTGATTGAAAAATAGATAGATAGATAGATAGAAATATATAAAGATAGATCACGAGGAAAATTGATAGACAAATAGATATATAGAAAAAAAGATAGTCAAATAGTTAGTTAGAAAGAGAGATAGATTAATAGATAGATAAATAGATAAATATATAGATAAATAGACATAGATATACAGATACATAGATTAATAGATAGATAGACAGATAACTTGACAGAAAGATACACAGAAAAATAGATAGATAGATTTATTGATTGATAGATAATAAAATAGATAGACATACAGATAGACAAATAGATAAATAGATAGATAGAGAGATAGATAGATAGATAGATTATAAATAGACATATATGTGGATATATATAGATAGTTAGATAAACACATAGAGAGACAGACAGATAGACAAATAAATAGGGAGACAGACATATAGACAAATAGATTGACACACATATAAACATACAAATATATATATATATATATATATAGACAAATAGATAGACATACATATAGAAAGATAGATAGACAACAAATAGACAGACAAATAGAAAGATATAGATATACAAACAGATAGATAGATAATTAGATAGATAGATAGACATATAGATTGATAGACATATAGATAGAGAGACAAATAGATAGATAAATATATAGATAAATAGATTGATTGATTGACAGACAGATAGATAGATTGTTAGACAAATTGATAAGTAGATTGATTGATAGAATGATAGACATATTGATAGATAGATTTAGAGATAGACCGATAAAGAGATTGATAGAAAGATTGATAGATATATTAATAGAAAGATAGATAACTAGATAGATAGACAGATAAATAGACAAAAATAAATAGAAAGATTAAGAAATAGATAAAAAGATTTTTAGATTGATTGGTAGAGTGATTAAAAGATAGATTGACATACATATTAATAAACAGACAGATGGAAAAATTGTTAGAAAGAAAGATAGATAGATTCATAGATATTTATTTAGAATGAAAGATAGATAGATAGTTAGAGAGATAGATAGACACATATATAAATAGATCGATAAACACATAGATAGATAGAGATTGAAAGATAGATAGAAAGATAGAAAGATAGATTGATAGAAAGATAAATAGCTGGATAGAAAGATAGACAGATAGATTGATATATAGACTTAAAGTTAGAAAGATAGATAGACTAATAGATAGATAAATAAATAGATAGATATTTATATTGTAAGATTGATAGACAAATTAATAAACATATTGATAATTAGATAGATTGATAGATAGATTGATCTAAAGATTGATAGTCGAATTTAAAATTAGTTTGATAGATAGAAAGATAGATAGATAGATTGACAGATAGATACACATAAAGATAAATATATAGATGGATAGTTAGTTAGATAAATAAATAGATAGACAAAAAGATAGATAGGTAGAAAGATAGATAAATAGATAGATAGATAGATATATAGATAGATATATAGATAGATAGACATATAGATAGATACATAAATAGATAGATAGATAGGTAGACAAAATGATAGATAGATAGAAAGATATAGGACATACAGATAAATAGATAGATAAACAGAAAGATTGACATTTAGAAACAAAGAGATAGTATAGTGATTGATTGATAGTTAGATAGATAGACAGATAGATAGAAAGATATATATATATATATATATACACACACACACACACACACACACACATAAATAATAGACAAATATAAAGATAGATAGATAGTTTGATAGAGAAATATATAGACATATCAATAAATAAATGGATATATAAATAGATAAATAGATAAATATATATAGACAGATAGACTAATAGATAGATAAACATATAGATAGGATAATAGATAGAATGATAGATAGACATATAGATAGAAAGATAGACAGAAGATAGATAGTTAGTTAGTTAGATAGACAGATAGATAGAGAGATAGTCAGGTTTCTAGAGAAATGATATATAGATAGATAGATAGATAGACACATTGATATATAGTTAGATAGACACAAAGAAAGACATATTAATAGACAAATAGATAGAACTAGAAATAAACAAATATAAAGACAGATAGATTTATAGATAGATAGACAAATAAATAGACAAATAGATAGTGTAATAGACCACTAGGTAGATAGATATATAGATAGATGGATAAATAGAATGATATACATATATATAGAATAACATAGAGATAGATATATAGATAGATAGAAAGGTAAATAGATAGATATACAAATAGATAGAAAGTAAAAGATATAGATTGATAGATAAATAGAAAAATAGATATACATATACATAGACAGATAGATAGACAAATAGATAGACACATAGATTGATTGATTGATCGATATACTTTTATAAATAGATAGATAGATAGACAGATAGACAAATAGATACATAGATAGGTAGATAGACAGATAGATTGACTGAAAAAGATATAGATATATAGATATATAAATAGATAGATAGATAGAAAGACATATAGATATAAAAGAGATAGACATATAGATACAAAGATAGATAGTTAAATAGCTAGACAGTTAGATTGGAAAATAGATTGATAAATAGATATATAGACAAATAGACACACATATAGACAAAAAGATAGTTAGTATGTCGGTCATTCAGTTAGACAGTTAATCAAGAAGTCAAATAGATAGACAAATAGACATACATATAGATAAACAAATAGATTGACAGATAGATCAAAAGATAGATAGATAGATAGACAAATTGGAAGACAAAAATATAGATATATAGATAGATATTTAGATTGATTAATAGATAGATACTAAGATGGACAAAATGATAGATATATATTTAGATAGATAGATAGACATAGAGAAAGATAGATTTTTAGATAGACAAACAGATAGATAAATAGATAAGATATAAAGAGATATAGATATAACATAGATAGATTGACATTTAGATATACAAATAGGTAGATCAACAAATAGATATATAGATAGATAGACAAATATATAGACAGATAAATAAATAGAAGACAGACAGAGAGACAGACATATAGATATGTAGATAGATTAATTGATTGATAAATGATTGAAAATAGATAGACGGATATATAGACATATAGATAGATAGATAGATATATAAATAGATAGAAAGATAGCTATGCAAATATATAAACACATTAATAGTTAGGTATATAGACAAATAGATAGAAAGATAGTTAGACAAATAGATAGACAGATAGATAGACATATTGATATATAAATAGATAGATAGATAGACAGACAGACAAATATATATATTTTTTTATAAACATATAGGAAGACATATAAATAGATTGATAGATAGAGAGATAAATAGATAGTTAGATAGATAGAAAGATAGATTATTAGATTGATACATAGAAAGATAAATAGATAGATAGATAGACAGATCAATGGACATATAAATTGATAGATAGATAGATAGACACAGGTAGATATAAAAAGAGAGAGATATATATAGATAGATAGACATACAGACAGATAGATAGACAGACAGATAGATACATATATAGATAGATAAAAAGTTAGTTAGAATGATAGTTAGAAAGATAGATAGATTGAATGATAGATAGACACAGATTAATTGATAGATAGATTTATAGATAGACATATAGAGAGATAGATAGATAAACAGATAGACAGACACATAGAAATGAAGATACTCATATATTTAAATAAATTGAAAGACAAATAGATTAACACACAA
This sequence comes from Sapria himalayana, assembly GCA_029783825.1. Lineage (NCBI taxonomy): Eukaryota > Viridiplantae > Streptophyta > Magnoliopsida > Malpighiales > Rafflesiaceae > Sapria > Sapria himalayana. Next base: position 313,793 of record JAREIK010003344.1, on the reverse strand, counting down.
ATAGAATGATACATAGATAGACATATATATACAAAAATAGATAGATATATAGATAAACAGACTATTAAATTGATGAATAAATAGATATATATAAGACAATTAGATAAACATATAGAAAGATAGATTGATAGATAGATATAATGATAGATAGGTATATATATATTTATATATATATATATATATATAGATAGATAGATATAAAAATAGATATACGGATACAAAGATAGACACATAGATAGATAGATAAATAGATAGTTAGACAGACAAATATATATATATATATATGTATATTGATAGACAGATAGATTCATAGATAGAAGTATAGATAGATAGATAGAAAAATAGATAGACAAAAAAGATCAACAAATATATACATAAATAGATGTAAAAATAGATAGTCAAATAGAAAGATAGACATATAGAGAGATAGATAGAATCTATATAGACAAATTTATAGACAAATAAATAGCCCGATACATAAATAGATATATATTTATAGAAAAATAGTTAGACAAAAAGATGACATATAGATAGAAAATAGATAGATAGAAAGATATAATAAATAAATAGATAGATAAAGAGATAAATAGACAAATTGATACACAGATAAATATATAGATAGATATATATATATATATATATATAGACAGATAGATAGTCAAAGAGATAGACAAATAGAATGCCAGATAGTTAAAAATATATATTTATAGATACAAAGAGAAATAGATAAACAAATAGATAGACAGATATATAAACAGACATAAAGATAGATGGATAGATATATAGATTGATAGAAAGATAGATAGATTAAAAAATAGATAGATGGATATATAGACATATAGTTATACAGATAGATAGATAGAAAGATAGATAAATTACTCTACAAATATATAAATACATTGATAGATAAATTTATTGATAGACAGATAGATAGATAGACAGATAGATGGATATATATATTGATAGATAGATAGATAGATAAACACATAGAAAGACAGATAAAAAAATTGATAGATAGAGAGATAGATAGTTAGTTAGATAGATAGAAAGATAGATAGATTGACATAAAGATAAACAAATAGATAGACAAATTATTAGATAGATATATTGATAGATGAATACATAGATAGATAAATAGATTAATAGATAGATAGATAGATTGATAGATAGATTGATAGATACATAGACGAATAGATAGACAGATATATATAAAGATATTTAGATATATAAATAGATAGACATACAGATAAATAGATAGATAGATAGTTAGTTAGTTAGATATATAGATTGATAGATAGATAAACATATAAATAAATTGATAAATTGATAGATAAATAGATAGAAAGATAGACACACATAAAGGCAAACAGATAGACAGATATAGATAGACAGATAGTCAGATATATTAATAAATTGAAAGTCAAGTAGAATGACAAATATATTAAGATACAGATAGACACAAAAATAGATAGACAAATATATAGACAGATAGAAAGATATATATATATATATAGACAAATTGATTGATTATTATATACATAATTAGATAGATAAAAAGATAAACATATAGATAAAAAGATAGATAGATAGATATAACAATAGATAGAGAAATAGATAGATATAAAGATAGAAAGAAAGGCAAATAGATCGACATATACATATCTAGACATATAGACAGATATATAAATAGATATATAGATTGACATACAGATAGAGAGATTGGTATATTTATAGACAAATAGATAGATATAAAGATAGAATTATAAATAGATAGATAGATAGATAGATGAACAATCAGATAGATAGATTGATAGACAAATAGATATAAAAATAGATAGGTAAATAAGAAAGATAGACATATAGAGAGATAGATAGAAAGATATATAGACAAATTGTTGGAGAAATAAATAGATAGATAGATAAATAGATAGAAAGATTGGCAGATAGTTATATAAAAAGATAGGCACCTAGATAGACAAATAGATAGAAATAGAGATATACATATAGAATAGTAGATAGATAGATATATATATATATATATAGATAGATATATATACAGATAGATACACATAAAGATAGACAGATAGATAGATAGACATACAAATAGATAGATAGATAGATAGTCAAAGTGATAGACAAATAGATAGATAGATTGATTGATAGAAATATTTTTAGATTCATAGAAAATTGATAGACATATAGATGGACAGAAAAATAAATTGATTGTTAGAAGATAGATCGATAGACATACAAATAGATAGAAAGAAAGATAGATTGATAGATCGATTGATTGATTGCCAGATAGATGGTGAGATAAATAGACTGATAGAAAGAAAGATAGATATATAGATAAATAGATAGTTAGATAGAT
>JAREIK010003344.1:293922-306422 GCA_029783825.1 Sapria himalayana | reverse complement strand
TCACCGGTAGTGATGTTTATAGAGGAGGAATTCTCAATACTCACAGAACCATTCAAGTTAACACTTGTGGGGAAATTCTCTCACGGCAAGCCGAGCTACGAAGACATATACGGCTTTATTGCAGCATTGAAATTACGGCAAGTTGTAAAAATTGCAATTTATGATGGGAAGCACGTCCTCTTCCAGTTCAAGGAAGAAGACTCCGTCCTTAGATTATGGATTAGAGGACAATGGAACGTTGCTGGCTATCCTATGCGAATCCTCAAGTGGTCGCCTAACTTCAATCTAGCAGAGGAGTCAGCACAAGCCCTAGTATGGTTCCCTCTGCCAAAGCTTCCCCTCCATTTATTTAGTAAACACTTTCTCTACTCCATAGCTTTGTGCTTGGGAAAACCTTGGATGATTGATTAAGCTACATCTTACATGACAAGGCCGAGCATGGCCATAATCTATATCAAAGTTGATTGCAAAGCTCCTCCTCCGAATAGGGTGTGGGTTGGCAGAGACCTCTCAAATAGATTCTGGCAAAAAATAATTCCAGAATCCATGCCCTATTACTGTCAAAATTGCTTTTAAAATGGGTCATGAGCGAGAAGCATGTATGGTGGGAGGTAGGAGAAAGGAGGAAGAAATAGATATGATAGATAGGAAAGTTAGAGGCAAAGCTTGGGTGAGAAAAGAAATTAATCAAGGAGAATTAGCAAGAACGGAAGAGGAAGAGTTAAAAGAGGGGAGAGGAACAGAAAAAGAGACAAGCATAGAGGTTATAAAAGATGATGAGAACAATGGAAAAATAACCTTAAGGAAAAAGGGATAGAAGGAGCAGAGGAGGATGGAAGGGAGGTAGAGGAAGTTGAAAGATGTGAAGCAATTTTAGAGGCCAAAATAAGTAAGAGGGAAGAGATTAGGAGGTGGCTAGAAAAGATGCCTTGGGAAGTTGAGGGGGCAGAATTGCTAGATAAGAAAAGGGAGGTAGGGATTAGAGGAAGAAAAAAGGAAAAGAAAAGAGAGTTTAACTTAAGAAATCATATAGATAGTTATAACTGGGCGGAGGATGCCCTCTTATCGGAGGAGGACTTAGAGGTTAAAAGCTTGCCATTTTTCAGTTACAATAAGGAAGAACAAGTGCTGGACATAAACCCTCCAAAGGATGATTCGGTTCTGAATGAGTATCCCAGACCCATTCTAAAAAATAGGGAAAAAGCAATACAAGAAATTAAAAACTTAGAAAAAAGTTTGGAAAAAATATATTTCAAAAAAAAGGAGCATGCTCCACCAAGTATTAGCAAACCACCAAGAAACTCAAAAAAATACTCAAACAAAAAATATGACTCTAAATGCACTACTAGGGCGCAAGCTAAATTCACCTAGATATGATTAATAGCATATTTTGGAATGCAAGAGGAGTAGCGAACACTCCTACAATAAATAGAATTAGAAAACTAATTAAAATCCATAGAATTAAAATATTAATAATAGCGGAACCGATGGTACCTAAAAAGCTGCTTGAAAAATATAAAGCGAAGATAGGATTGAATAAGGCATTTTCAAACTGTAATAGCAAAATTTGGGTTTTGTGGAATGATTCATTGGACATGGAAATTTTTGCAGATAATGAGCAAATTGTTAGTTTTAAAATAGGTATGCAACCAGAGCTCATTTTCTCAGCAGTTTATGCAAGTAATGCGAAATAAGAAAGAAAGAAGCTCTGGCTGGAAATGGAAAAGTTAGCTACAATGAAATTGCCATGGGTAATAGGGTGGGACTTTAATGTGATTAAGAAAATCACTGAAAAAAGAGGTGGAAGATCCCCCAACCCGGCTGCGATAGCACATTTTAATGATGCTATTGACAAAACAAAGCTATTAGAGGCAGAATTTTTGGGTTCTAATTACACTTGGCGTAATAACTAGAAGAAGAGAGGGGCAATTTGGTCCAGGCTTGATCGTGTGTTATTTAATGCACAATGGCTGGATGTGATGGGGGGGATTAAAAATGCATCATCTAAGCAGAACCTGCTCAGATCATAGCCCGATCATAGTAACAATCCAAAAAAAAGAAGAAAAACATAGTGGTTTTAAATTCTAAAACATGTGGGGAATGCACAAAGACTTTGACGTGGTAGTAGAAGAAACATGGAAGAAACCGGTATTGGGTATCCCCATGCAAATACTGACACAGAAATTAAGAAGATTGTGCAAGGCCCTTAATAAGTGGAATAAAGAGGTCTTTGGAAATATAACCAAGAATATTCAGGAAGCTGAACAAAAGGTAATCACTCTAGAAATGGAGTAGGAAGAAAGGCAAGATAGCACAACTAGAATGGAGCTTAGTAAAGCAAAAGCAAAACTAAGGCTAAAACTACATATGGAGGAAGTTCTCTGGAAACAAAGTGCTAAAATTAAGTGGCGGAAGGATGGAGAAAAAAACAATTTTTTAAAACGATGGTAAAAATAAGAAATCAAAAAATAGGAATAAAAGGATTAAAAAAAGAAAATGGAGAATGGATAGATAAAGAGGAAGAAATTAAAGATGAATTAGAAGGTATTTTCAGAGGCTATTTAAGTGGGTCAAATGCAAGAAGAAGAAATACTCTAATGGACAAAATTGAAAAAAAAGTCAGGGCAGAAGATAATGAAATGTTAGAAGAACTCACAAATGAAGAAGAGGTGAAAGAAGTCGTATTTAATGCTAATAAAGATAGTGCTGCAGGCCTAGATGGCTGGAACAATGGTTTCTTTCAGCGTAGCTGGAATATAATTAAGCATGAAATAGTTGCAGCCATCGCTTGGATATTTGCGGGTGCAGATATCACAAAAGCATGGAGTAGTTCATATATAGTATTAATAGCCAAAAAAGAAAACCCACAAAAAGGAGAAGATTATAGACCAATTAGTCTATGCAATACAATTTATAAGATCTTAGCTAAAATACTCCAAAATAGTCTTAGCAAGATACTACCCAAAATTATATCACCTGAACAAGCAGGTTTCATTAGAAATAGGCTGATGATAGAAAATATCAATTTAGCAGCAGAATTGATAAGGGAAATAGGAGCTAAAGTGAGAGGGAACAATGTAATCAAATAACTAGATTTGTCAAAAGCATTCGATAGGGTTGAATGTGATATTCTATGTTTTATAATGAGGAAAATGGGATTCTCAGAATTTTGGATAGATATCATGTTCAGGTGCATTTCTAGTATATGGGTTAAAATACTTATAAATGGGAAGGTAGGTGGAGAATTTCAGCCAACAAGGGGGTTAAGATAGGGAGATCCACTATCTCCCTCTTTATTTAACATATATTTAGTGCTTTTCATAACAAATTTAAAAGAGGAAGTGAAAAATGGTAACATTCTTGCTTATAAGCAGCCTAGATTTACACCTTTAGTAAGCTGTTTGGCATATGTGGATGATGTGATTTTATTCACAAACGCCAGTAGTCACTCTATGAAAAATCTTATGAAGTTGCTGCAAACACTAGAAGAGGAATCAGGTCAAGAACTAAACAAAAATAAATGTTAATTTATGATAGCAAGGAAAATGCCAGGAAATATCGCTCAAAAAATAGAAGATATTACAGGATTTAGGCAAAAGAGAGGAGCATTAATGTATTTGGGATGCCCGATACATGAAGGCAGAGTAAAAGAGGAATATTTGTCCTTCTTAGTGGAAAAGATAAGAAAAAAAATTCTGGGCAGGAAAGAGGATATATTAAATATGGCAGGAAGAATGTCATTAATAACGCACGTACTACCATGATCGTTAGCACACATTCTAATGTCCTTACAACCACCAAAAAGCTTAATAAAAAACTAGAAAGGGAAATTGTTAACTTCCTATGGGGAAAAAAAGAAGGAAGAAACAAGTTACATTGGATAAAATGGGGAGATTTATGCTACCCAAAGGAAGAAGCAGGCTTAGGTTTTATCAGTCTAAATGATCTAGCCAAAGCATGGGCATGCAAGAATTGGTGGAGGCTGAAAGAAAATGGAAGCTTGTGGGCAACATATATAAGCAGTAAATATAAGCTAGGTAATAATGCATTTAAAAACATAAAAAAAGCTTCAAAAAGCTGGAAATTAATGTGCAAACAGCAAAGCACAGTAGAAGAACACACAATATTAACTAAAAGTGGGAGGAAATGGATCTTGAATCCACAGGGGATGTTTACACTAAAAAGCGCAAAAGCCCTGGTATGGAAAAAAAGGCCTTCATAATTCAAAGGAGTATGGAAAAAAGAACTACCACAAAAAATAAATGTTTTTATTTGGAAATTGCTCTCAAATATTGTACCGGTAGATGACAACATTCAGAAAAAAGGAATAAGGCTAGCATCTAGATATGAATGCTGTCAACAAGAGATAGAAAGTACAAACCACTTATTCTCTACAAGAAAATTGCTAGGAGATTATGGCATATTTTAGAAATTGATGCAGATATAGAAATTAGTACAGATAACTTGAGAGATAGACTAGATAAATGGTCAAAAAAAAAATCAAAGAATAAAATTTTAAATTGGATAAAATATTATATCTGCACATTGTGGTATGGTGCATATGGAAAGCTAGAAATAGAAGTAGGTTTGAAGATATTAGGATGAATACTAAGGCTATATTAGAAAAAGTAAAAAAAAAGTTCATTTATTTCAGCTTGCAATCCAATAAGACTGAAAAAAATATGACTAGATGAAACTAGAAAAAAGGCATGGGGTCTGGTAACAATCATAAGAAAGATGTCGGGCATAGATATAGTAAGATGGAACAAACCCTTACGGGGAAGATTAGCATTGAATACGAATGGGAGTTTCAAGAGAGAAATAGGAGCGACAGGAGGAGGAGGGGTTATAAGAAATGATCAAGGAGGAGTGCTGAAAGCTTTCACATCAAAAAATATAGCATCTTAAGCACTGCACTCAGAGATTTTGGCTCTATATAAGGGCCTTCAAATTTGTAAGGAAAATTTTTTTTCAAAGATTCAAGTGCAAGTTGATTAGAAAATATTGGTGGATCTAGTGGAAAGCAGACTAGATTTATGGCAGTATGAAGAAGAAATTAACAATATCAAAAAACATTTCATTGAATTAAAAGGTGAAACAAAACACATTTTCAGAGAAGCAAATGCGTTGGCAGATAAATTAGCAAATGAAGGTAGGAGGAATGGGACGCAAGAATTTGAAGGGAATGATATCCCGGAGAGGCTCCAAGGTTTGATAAATCTAGATAAAATAGGATTCTTGTATATCAGAATCTAAAAGAATAAAATTTAAAAGGTAGATAATACGCAAGTGAAAGTAGACTTTCGGTCTCATAGAATTTTTTTAAAAAAGCTATACTTTAAAAAGGCTGCATGTTTGGCCTTGTAGATATACCTTTAAAATGTAGGTGAAAGTAGATAACAAATCTTCTTGGTCTGAAGGGAGACTCACTTCCTGACTGAGAGGCCAGACAAAGGGTCTCCCTTAGCTCCGAAGGGAGACCACTTCCTGCCTGAGAGGCCAGATCAAGGCTCACCCTAGTCCTATGGGGTGGGTACTCAAGTCTGTGCTGCATTGTGAATTTTAATAACGTATAAAATTTTTTTTGTTTACACTCGCAAAATGAATAAAGCAGTCCAACAGAGTGTCACTGGTACCTTATTCCTGAGAGGTGTTAAAAATAACTTGCTATTTAAATCTAGAAAGTATGTTGTAGATGGTTCAGTTAATAATTAGAAAAACGAATTAGAATTAATTAAGGTTCCCCCTAGTTTTGTGGGGTGAATATCCAGGTTTGTGCTATCTGGATATAATTATATATACTGAACTTTCTATTTTATGCTGGTCCTGTGGGGTCTGTGTTATATATACTAAATATCCAGTTTCACCCTAGTCCTGTGGGACGAACATCCAAGTTTGTGCTATATATACTGATTTTGCTGTAGATGGACATTATAATCTAGAATTTGTCAATTGTCATAATGTATGATTCAGCCCAACAAAATATTGATGGCACCTTGGTCCTGAAGGGTGTTAGATTGTTGTATTGTGGTTATGTTGAGTTGCAGGTTAACGGATAGCTTCTTTAAATGGTGGGTATCCAAGCTTGGACGGGGCTATAATGTTTTTTGATATTAGATTTTGTAAATTGAAGTCTCTATAATGTCAGTAAATAGGTTTGTGTTATTAAGAGGCAATGAGTCTGTGAAATGTTTGTAAAGGTTTGGGAAGGGAAAAGGGTAGGAAGCTTATGGTAGTTAGGTGGGATAGAGAAGTGGCGGGAGGTAGACCCTGCAATAGGAAAAAGATAATGAAGGAGCGAGAAAGTGGCTATCTAGCAAGACTAGGCAGGAGTTCGCTTAATGGAGATCGCTTAATGGAGAAGGAGCTCGCCTAATGGAGCAGGAGCTCGCCTAATGGAGAAGAAGCTCGTTTAATGGAACCGGAGCTCGCTCAATGTGGTCCGATTAATGGAGGATTGATGCAGACGAGGTTTGTTGCAGACACACAAGGCTACAAAGGAGCTCGATTAATGGAGCAAACCAAGAGGCAGTAAATTGGACTTGGGCAAATCGGGCCACAATCCAGCAAAAAAAAAAGAAGGGGGTCTCATTGCCAACTTTTGGAAATTAAAGAAAACCTTACTAAGAAGGCAAAACTTTAAAATTTTTGAAAATTGTATCATTCATCAAATTATGTTAGAATTACTTTGATTTTAAGTTAAAAGTAGGAAGGGTGTAAAGGGGATATTGGGTAGAATTAGCTTGTAAAAACAGTATTCCTCCGCCAAAAGAGAGGGCTAATATTATTAATAAAACAAATTTTCGAAAAAAAAGATAGAAAGTTAGAAAGATATATAAATATACAGATAGATAGATACATACATACATAGATAGATAGACTGATAGATAGATAGACATATGGATAGATAAAAACATATAATTAAATTGAAAGAGAGATAGATAGACAAATAGGTAGATAGATAAATAAATAGATACATATATATAGACAGATAGATAGACATATAGACATATATATAAATAGACAGATAGATAGATAGATAGATAGACATACAGATAGATAGACAAATATTAAAATAGATAGAAAGATAATTAGATAGATAGATAGACAAATAAACAGATAGACAAACATATAGACAGATAAATAGAGTGATATATAGATAGATATATAAATAGATATATAAACGGACAAATAGATTGTCAAATAGATAGACATATAGATACATAAATAGATAGAAAAACATATACACATACAAATATACAGATAGATAGATAAATAGATAGAAAGGTAGAGAGATAGATAAATAGATAGATAGATTGAAAGAAAAATAGATAGATATATAGACAGATAGTTAGTTAGTTAGACTAGATTGAAAGCTACACAAATAAATCGACAAATATATAAATAGATTGATAGACATATAGGTAGATAGATTGATAGAGAGGATGAAAGATAGATTGATAAATAATAGATTGTTTGATAAATAGGTTGAAATACAAATTGATAGAAAGATAGATAGATAAATTGATTGATTGATAGAGAAGATAGATAAATAGATAGATAGATAAAGTATTAGACAAATTGATTGATAGATAGATCAACAAATTGATAGACAGATATAATAGACAGATACATAGAATGTAAGATATATAATATTGATAGATAGATAGTTAGATTGATTGATTGATTGAAAGATTATTAGATAGACATATAGATTATAAATGGATAGATAAATAGATATAAATATATAGATAGATAGATAGATAGACACATATATAGACAGCTAGATATATATATATATATATATATATATATATAGATATATAGGCAATTACAAAGACAGACAGATTGATACATAGATATATAGACAAATATATTGACAAATTGAAAGGCAAATAGATAAATAGATACATAAATAGATGGATAGATAGATAGATAGACAAATAGAAAGATAGACATAGATAGCAAGTTAGATAGTTATTGAGTTAGATAGATAGATTGATATATAGACAGACTGATAAATAGATAGATAGATAGATAGTCAAATAATAAATAGAAAGAATGACAAATATATAAAAAGAAAATAGATAGATAAAAAGAAAGATAGATAAATTGACAAACAGATATATAGACATAAATCAAACAGATAGACATATTGATAGATAGATAAATAAATAAATAGATAGACATATATATAAAAAGAGATATATATCGATAGATATATAGACAAAAAATAGATATATAGATAGAAAAATAGATAGACAAATAGATCGATAGATATATAGATAAATAATTAGACAGATAGATATAAAGATAGATAGACAAATAGATAGACAGATAGATAAAAAGTTAGATAGATAGACATATAGATGGATAGATGTATAGATAGATATAGAAATCAATAGATATAAAAATAGATAGATAGACAAATAGATAGATAGATGCATATACAAATATATAGATAGATACACAAACAGATTCATTGACAAACATACATATAGTTTGATAGATAAAAAGTCAAATAGATAGACATACATATATATAGATAGATAAACAGACACAAAACTAGATAGATAGATAGATATATAAATAGATAGACATATAGCAACATAGATATGGAGACATATAGACAGACAGACATATAGATAGATAGATAGACACAATAATAGATAAATTGATAGACAAATTTATAGATAGATTGTTAGATAGATTAATATATAGAAAGATAGAAAGATTAGTAAATAGATTTATAAATATATTGATAGATAGATAGATAGATAGACAGATAGATTGATAGATAGATAGAAAGATAGACAGAAAGATAGATAGAGACACAAATAGATAGAAAGATAAATATATAGATAAGTAGGCATATTACTAGATCTATTTATAGATATATTTTAGACAGATTGATAAATAGAATGATAAATAGATTGATAAATAGATTGATAAATAAATGATAGATAGATTGAAAGTTAGATAGATAGACGAATAGACATATAGATATACAGACAAATATTTAGATAGATAGAAAGATAATTATATAGATAAATAGATAGATAAATAGATAGATAAAAAGATAGACAGACAGAAAGAAAGATAGATAGATATATAGACATATAAATACATATATAAACAGACAAATAGATAGGCAAAAAATTGACATATAGATAGATAGATACAAAAAGAGATAGACATACACATATACATACAAATATATAGATAGATAGACATATAGATAGAAAGGTAGATAGATAGATAAATAGATAGAAAGATTAAAAGATAGATTGATAGATAGATAGACAGATAGATAAACTAGATAGATAACTAGACAAATAGATAAATAAATATATAAACAAATTGATAAACATATTGGTATATAGATTAATATATTGATTCATAAAGAGGATGAAAGATATTTTGCTAGATATATTGATAGAGAGATTGAAATATAGATTGATAGATAGATAGACAGATAGATAGATAGATAGATTGTTAGAAAGATAGATAAATAGAAAGATAGAAAGTGTATTTGACAAATAGATAGATTAACAAATAGATAGACAAATAGATAGACATATATAATAGATAGATACATAGAATGTAAGATAAATAATATAGATAGACTGATAGATAGACACATATATAGATAGATAGACAGACATATAGATATACATATACATTGACAAATAAATAGATAGATACATAGATAAATAGATAGACATATAGATAGATAAATAGATATATCGATAACTAGATAGATAGATCGACAGATGGATAAATAAATATATAGACAAATAGAAACATAGGCAGATTGATACATAGATATATAGACAGATATATAGATAAATTTATGGACAAATAGATAAATAGATACATAAATTAATAAATAGATATATAGACAAATAGATAGATAAAAAGATAGAAAGATAGTTAGAGAGTTAGATAGACATATCGATAGAAAGATAGACAGATAAATAATAGATAGATAGATAGTCAGAAAGTTAAGCAGAAAGATAGACATATATATAGAAAGAAAGAAAGATAGAAAAAAAGAGAGAAAGATAGATAGATAGACAAATAGATAGACAGATAGATAGACATATAAACAAAAGATAAACATATAGATAGATAGATAAATAAATAGATAGATATACATATAGATAAAAAGACATGTAGATAGAAAGATATATTGACAAATAGATAGATAGATAGATAGATAGATATAAAAAAAATATAGATAGGTAGACAAATAGATATACATATATATACACAAATAATTAGACAGATAGATTGCCAGATAAATAGATAGTTAGATAAATAGATAGATAGATATATGGATAGATATATAAACAAATAGATAGAAAAATAGTTAGATGGATGGATAGACAGATAGATACATTGAAAATTAGATAGATAGATACACAAACAGAATGATAAAAAAATATACATAATGTTTTATAGATAGTAGTCAGTTAGATAGACAGATATATTGATAGATAGATAAATAGATAGATAAATAGATAGATAGATGGATAAATAAACAAACATATAGCCACATAGATATGCATTTATATAGAAAGACAGATTGATTGATTGATAGACAGACTGATCGATAGATAGACATACATATAGATAGATAGATAGACAAATAGATAAATAGTTTGATTGATACTAAAATAGATTGATTGATAGACAAATTTATATATAGATTGTTAGATAGATAGATATATTAGTAGATAGATTTATTGATAGATTGATAAACAGATAGAAAGACATATAGATAAATAGATAGACAGACATACATAGATAGATTGATAGATAGAATGATAGACAGATAGATAAATAGATAGACATACATATAGATAGATAGAAAATAAATAGATAGATAGATAGTAGATAAACAAATTATTAGATCCATTTATATACATAATTTAAGATAGATTAATAAATATAATGATATAGAGATTGTTATATAGATGATTGATAGATTGAGAGATATATAGATAGATAGATAGATTGACATAGGATAGAAGTAGACATATGATAGATAGATTATATATGAATGATTATTTAGACAATTTATTAGATAGATAGATAAATAGTCAGAACGAGAGGACATAAGAGACAAATTGCAAGATAGATAGGCAGATAGATAGATAATAGGAAAATTTGATAGATAGAAGATAGACATCAGGATAAACAAAATAGATAGAACACATAGTTACAGATATAAATAGATATATAACAAAAAATATATAGATAGAAAGAAATATAGATAGCTAGATATATATATATAGATATATAGATAGATAGATAGTCAAATAGAAAGATATAATGAATGATAAATAGGCAGATAGATAGATTGATAAATATATATGCACACATTTAAGATAGATATAGATACATTGATTGATTGATTTATAGATAACAAATAGATATACCGAAAGATAGATAGATAGATAGATAAACATATAGATATTAAGTTTGATAGTTAAATTGATAGATAGACAGATAGATAGAAAAATAAATAGACATTTTGATAGAAAGATAGATAGAGAGATAGATAGAGAGATCGAAGAAAGAAAGATATATTGACAGATCGATGGTCAAATTGATAAATAGATATATAAATAGATAAATTGCTAGATAGAAAGATAGACAGATAAATAAACACATAGATATAAAGATAGATAAATAATTAGACATATAGATAGATAGAGAGATAGATAGACCGATAGACATATTGATAGAGAAACAGATAGATAGAAAGTTAGATAGATACACAGACACACAGACAGACATAAAGATAGATAGATAGATAGACAAATAGATGAGAGAGAGATATATTGATAGAGAAATAGCTAGATAGAAAGATGATTGATTGATTGATAGAAATATAGATCGAAAGATATACATTTAGATAGATAGATACATAGACTGATAAATAGATAGATAGGTAGATAGACATATAGATAGATAGACTGATAGTTATTTAGATATATAGAGAAATAGATAGATACATAGATAGGTAGATAAATAGATAGATAAATAGATATAATATATATATATATATATAGACATATAGATAGACAATTAGATAGATAGAGAGAGATATATATATATATATATATATATATATATATAAAGAGATAGAGAGACAAATAGATAGAAAATAGACATAATGATACATATAGACAGATAGATAAATAGATAGATAGATAGTAGATAAATAGATTACTAGATCTATTTATAGACAAAATTTAAGACAGATTAATAAATATAGTGATAAATAGATTTATAGATAGATGATAGATAGATTAAGATAGATAGATAGATAGATAGATTGATGCATAAATAGAAAATAGACATAATGATAGATAGAATGATAGAAAGAAAGATATTTAGACAATTTATTAGATAGATAGATAGAAAGATAGTCAAAAAGAGAGACATAGACACAAATTAAAAGATAGATAGGTAGATAGATAGATAGATAG
>JAREIK010003344.1:198359-290922 GCA_029783825.1 Sapria himalayana | reverse complement strand
ATAGATAGAGAACAATGATTTAGAGAAATAAATAGATAGACAAATAGATAGATATATAAAAAAACTTTTAGAGAGATAGTTAAAAAGACAAATAGGTAGATAGACTAATAGTTAGATAGATATAGATGCAAATCGATAGATACATATGTAAATATATAGATAGACAGATAGAAAGATATCCTATTAGATAGATAGATAGATAGAGTGATATACTAATAGTAAACTAAATATATAGATATATAGGAAGATATATAGATAGATAGACACATATATAAAAAGATAGATAGGCAGATATAAAAATTTAAATATCGATAGTTAGATATATACATTAATAGATAGAAAGATAGATATATAGTAAATAGATACAAAAATTGATAGCTAGATACAAAAATCGATAGATAGACAGAAAAAAAAGAAATAGATTAGATAGATAGAAATATAGAGAGATAGATATATAAAAATATAGAGAAAAAGATTGATAGAAAGATTGAAAGATAGATATATAGATAGATATATAGATAAATAAAAAGATATATAGAAAAATAGATAGAAACTTAGACACATAGAAATATAGATAGATAGGCATATAGATAGATAGCTAGAAATAAAGATAGATAGATTGATAGCCAGATAAAAAGATACATAAATAAAAACATAGATAGATAGACAAATAGATAATTAGATAGATAGAAAGTGTAACAAAAATATAGATATATATATATATACATATAGATATACATATATGTAGATAAATTAATAGATTTATAGATACATAGATTGACATATAGACATGTATATAAATAAAAAGATAGAGAGAAAGACAGATTAACAAATAGACATATCTATCTATCTAGAAATATAGATAGATAGATATATAAACAAATAGGTAGATAAATAGATAGATAGATAGATATATCGATAGATAAATACATAGACACATACACACATAGTAGATAGATAGATATATAGGCATATAGAAAAATCATATGACACATAAATAGATAGATAGAGATATAAATAGATAGATAGATTGATAGAGATATAAATAAATAGATAAATAGATAGGAAAATAGATAGATAGGCACATAGATAGATAAGCAGATAGTTAGATAGAAAAATAGATAGTTATTCATACAGACAAAAAGTCAGATTTCCATATAGATGGATAGGAAAATAGACAGATATATTTAGATAAATAGATAGATAGACATATAGACATAGAAATATAGACATATATGCACATAGACATATTTATAGATTAACACCTATACAGATAGAAAGAAAGTTAGATGGATATTTTGATAGATAGATAGATATAGAAATAGAAAGATAGATAGATACATAGATAGATAGATATATAGATAATTTATACACATATAGATAGATATACAAATTGATTGATAGATAGATAGTTAGATAGTTAGATAGTTAGATAGATAGATAGGTATATATATATATATATATATTGATATACATATAGACAGATTGATGATAACCAGAGAGACAAATAGATATATATATTGATTGACAAATAGACATATAGAAAGATATATACATACATACATACATAGAAAGATAGACACATAGAAAGATAGATAGATACATAGATAGATAGATATATAGATAATTTATACACATATAGATAGATATACAAATTGATTGATAGATAGATAGTTAGATAGTTAGATAGTTAGATAGATATATATATTGATATACATATAGACAGATTGATGATAACCAGAGAGACAAATAGATATATATATTGATTGACAAATAGACATATAGAAAGATATATACATACATACATACATAGAAAGATAGACACATAGAAAGATAGATAGATAGACATATAAAAAGATACATAGATAAACAGACAAATAGACACATAGATAGATAGATAGATATATAGACAGCCAAATAGATATATAGATATAGAGATTGATAGATATATAGATTGATAGATAGACAAAAATATAAATAGTTAGAAATATAGATAGATAGACAAATAGAAAGATAGAAATATATTTAGAAAGTTAGAGTGAAAGATATATATATATATATATATACATAAATCAATTGAAAGAATGATAGATAGACAAATAGTTTGATAGATAGAGAGTTATAGAGATAGATAGAAAGATAAATACAAAGACACTTATAAAGATAGATAGATAAATATAAAGATAGATAAATATAAAGATAGATAAATAGATAGATAGATAAAGAGATATATAAATAGATAGTTAGATATATTGATCGATAGATAGATAGATAAATATATAGACTGATATATAGATAAATAGATAGATAGAAAGATTGATAGATATATAGATAGACATATAGATACATAGCGAGTTAGAAAGATTGAAAAATAGAAAGAAAGAATGATTGATAGATAAATATATAATTAGGCAGATAGAGAGATAGATAGATAGATAAATAAATAGATAGATAGATAGATATGTGTATATATATATATATATATGTGTGTGTGTGTATGTTTGTTTGTATTTACAAATACATAAATATACATATAAATAATTAGGTAAATAGAAAGATAGACAAAAGATAGACATAATAATAGAAATATAGATAGACAAATATGCATGTAGATTGATACATAGATAAATAGATAGATATATAAATAGATAGATAGAATGACAGATATTTAAAACGGAAAATATACAAATAAGTAGTTTGATAATTTGATGGATAGATAGATATATATACAGATTGAATGATAGACTAATAGAAAAAATGAAAATTAGATAGCTAGAGACATATAGACATATTGAAATATTTTCAAATAGATATAGACAAATAGACAGATTGAGAGATTTATAGATAGGAAAATAAAGAGATTGATTGATAGATAGATAGTAAAATAAATAAATATCAAAATCGAGAGATAGACTAATATACATAGATAGATAGACACACACACACACACACACACACACACACACACACACACATATATATATATACACACAGACAGCTAGATAGCCAGATAGATTGATAGAAAAATTGATAAATAAATAGTTAGAGTCATAAACTAATAAAAAACTAGAAAGATAGATATATCAATAGATAGATAGATATACAAATAGATAGATAGACAGATAAGTAGATAAATAAATTTATAGATAGATAGATTGATTGACAAATAGAAAATTTGACAGATAAAAAGATAAAGAGATAGATAAATAGATATACAAATAGACATATAAATAGATAGAAAAATAAAAAGATAGATAGAGAGATAATAGACAGATAAATAGATAAATAGATAAACATTTAGATAGATAAAAAAGATATACATATAGATAGATAGTTACTTAGACTTAGAAAAATAGATAGATAGTTATATAAACAGATAGATAGATAGATAGAAAAATATATAGATTGATTGAAATACATATTGATTTATGCATAGATAGATTGATACATAAATAGTTAGATAAATAGATAGATAGGTATATTGATAGAGAGATAGATAGATAGATATATATATATATATATATATATATATATATATATATATATATATATATATATATACTGATAGATAGATATCCAGACAGAAAGATACATTAATAGAAAGATAGATAGATAGACAAATATATAATTAGATAGATAGAGCTATAGATAGTGGGATAGATAGAAAGATATATAGACATATAGATAGATAGATAGATGTATATATTTATTTATTTATTTATTTAAAGATAGACAAATATAGAGAAAGAGAAAGATTTAAAGATACATGGATAGTCATATAAACAAGTAGATAAATACAAAGATAGTGAGAAAGATAAAGAAACAAATATTCATAATAATTTTCATGTCAGACTACCACATGATGTGTCACCCTATTATTGCATGCCAGACAGCCACATGATGTGTCACACTATAATTGCACATTTAATCCACTTCCTTTGATTTCATGTTAAAACGTAAACTCATAAAAAACTCATAATCATAAATGTGTAATGAGAAAATTTAAAATATATAAACCCTAATAGTATGAAAGACAATATTCATAAACTAGTATTTTTTCTAATTTTGCTTTTTTTTGAAGTTTTGCATCAGATATCTTAAAATTCATTTCTTTTTAAGGCTTTTTATTGAGATTTGTTAAACATATATAGCAATTAGCAACGTATGTTCTTTGTTTCTTGATTATTTGTGCCTACTTTTCCTATAGATGGACATCATTGGGTTGTATTGTGATGCGATGTGAATTAAACTTTTAGGGAGGAAAGGAAATTTGGAATATTTAGCAAGCGAGATGTTTGTACATTTGCTCTTAATATTTATGATGAGAGAAATACTTTGAGATTCATAACTAATTCCTCTGCTCATGGTACACATGTTGCTACTATTGCTACTACATTTCACCCACATATATCACACTTGTCTACTGCTATTAGTTTATTCCTTCATGGTGATTTTGGGTTTTCATCTCTTTTTTCAATATAAGGAGTTGTACTTGGGGCACGAATAGTATCATGCAAGATTGGAGACTCATGCTTGAGGTCAATGAAAATAGGGACCAGCTTGACACGGGCCCTAATAGCTGTAGTAGAGGTTGGCTAACTTTTATTAGGTATTCGTATTTACTCTAGATAATGATATTCATATGGTGAAAACACTTGCATTTATGTAACATAAATGTGATCTCATCAATATGAGATTTGGCGAGCCCACTTTACTTCTAGATTATGGTTGTTTTGTTGATCATGTTAATGAAGTATGAGCTATAGCTATTAACAATTGAAGTAGGATGCTAGTCGAGTAGAGGGCCAATAGTTGATGGTGGTGTTCGGATCAGCATAAGTGCTCCTGGTGGTGCCGTGACTCCAGTGCCCACATGGACTCTCAAAAAGTGCATGCTGATGAATGGAACATCAATGACCTCTCCATCTACTTGTGGAGGAATTGCATAGCTCATTAGTGCAATGAAGTTATGTGCTTTTTAATTATATATTTTTTTATTTTGATCTGTTATTTGAGTAGAAATGGATGGTGTTCTCTGCACAACATTGTGTAGACTGTATGTATTCTTGTGGGTCCATATGTTGTAAGGAAGACTTTAAGAATAAATCAATTCCTATTTCTGAGTTGCCTAATGATAAACTATCTACAGGCCATGGGTTCATTGAACTTAACAAGTAATATTTCTATTCATATGGCTTTGTTCTTTGAAATCTCATTCTGACCAGAGCTACCTTCGTTGCTTTGATCAAATCCCATTCCTCTTTTGCCTCTTATATTATCTACCTGTTTCATCTCATTTTTTGCCCCCTGTACTATTCTTTATCTTGGGTGCTTTCAAAGCCCAAGAACCAGTGGCACCCTTGGCATGGTTTTAATTTTTTTATTCCATCTTCATTATTCGTGCCTTGCAGGTTCAGCCAAGGTCCCATCTTCTTTCAAGTAATCAAGGATATTGTCATCATCTTTTGGGAACAAGAATCTTGTGATGGGAGACAAGTGGGTTGATATATATCTTGGGCTTTCATGATCTTTACCTCCCATGCTCCTGCTGCCAAACAATCCTTTTGAAAAAAGAACATTAATGTTGTTGCTGCCAACAAAATTTTGTGCCATACCCATGATGGTACTGTACATGCTCTGTTCACCATTGTCATAAACAACTATCTTCATCACCGTACCTCCCATCTAGACTAGTTTTTCTTCTTTGATTATGTTATTCTTGAAACAGACAAAAAGGATCTTTCTTTGGACTGCCTTTAGGCCATCAACCATGGAGGGGATAGATATGTGAAGATCAGGCATTAAAAATAGAAAAAGCTCCTTGTTGATGAAGTCTCTGTATCTTATAAGCTACCCCTTATGATCAAGGTATTTTCTAGGCTCAAAGTGTTGAAACCATGTTTTTCTTGCTGAAGGAAAGCTCTATCACATCCCTATCATGTTCATCTATCCATACAAAAGCCTTCTTGTGTCTCTATAGCTGCTTGAAATACTCTCGCCCCCTCACTATTTATGCTTGTTCCTAGCTTGTAGTACTTTATCATCCAATCCTTTGTATTACCTCCCAAGCTTTCTATCCATGACTTGTACTCAGGCATGGTTTAGAAAGGTACAACTCTTCCACTTGTATGCATTGCCTTCATGATTAGGGTGATAAACTCAATTAAGAATCATTAAACTAAGTAAAGACGACCATAAGCAATGAATGAAATTGATCACTAAACCTTTAATGTGCGAGCCATCATGATCCTGATCTGCCTTTATCATTAGATTACCTTATCTCAATGCTTTGACACTATCATATTGTTGCAACCCAAGAATCTATTTGATATTTTCAATTTCTCTATATCTCAACTTAGACATCGATCGGCCATCCTTCGCATCAGCATCAATCACTTCTTTGGAAGGAATTGAGGATAGAAACAAAGAATCCACCCACGTGGCTGGTGAATTCAAAAGATATACCTAGTTGATGGAATCAGTAATGGGAAACATTGCGGACTGGAAGCCAAAATATTTCATGAGCTCTATATTTTAGGTACATTAGATTTTTTTATGTGTTTTCTGATCCTTATTGTTCAAAACGAAAATGCATCATGAGTTTTAAATATGATGTTTGATTATAGTATCATGGAAGTTCAATAAACTAAAAGATTTTCATCTAATTAATGATGATTTCTTCATCCAGATTAAGTATGGGTCAATTCTGAAGCTGATGCATTAAAAAATTAAATATAGGCTTCATTCTTAAGATGTTCCATATTGCTCCCATAGTGGTCAGCAATCTATTACTAGATTCTCTCTATATGATGATTCCAACAGCTACTAGGTAATTATTTTATTTATTCCATGTTGTAAAATAATCTGTTGGCTATTCAATATTTGTTTTATGGATGAAATTTTGCAGAATGATGAGTAAATGCTATATATGTACTAAAAATTCTATAATTCTCTCAATTAGTATACCTTATGCATATTGGTAAATGCTATATAAGTGATGATCATGTCTATAATTTTTGCTTAATTAATAAGTTTTTATCCTTTTATCATTTAAGTTTGAATTGATCTATAAGCAGAAAATGAAAGAAGTGAATGATGAGTTGAAAGAAATGAAGAATGCAATGCAATATCAGATAACTTATATGGAGTCATAGTTAGTAGCCTTAACGAGATTAATAGCACACTGAATTACAGAAGAGTACCCATGATGGAGAGCCTTGCACAAAAGCACAAACTAATGATGAAGATGATGATTTAGTTTTAAATGATTATACACCGATTTTATGTTTTAGTTTTAACCATGTAACTTTTGTATCATAATTATTTTTGATCTATTTTTTGGATTTGTTAATTATAAAAAATGATTTATAGTATATATTTTTATTAAATTTTATATAAAATTTTAAAAATACGTTATCAAATTTTTTGTAAAAAACAAAATTGTGAATGAAAGCATAGGAATGAAAATAGCTATGGACTTTTCCTTCACTAATTTAGTTAGAAGATTTTCTGTACAAATTTAGTTGAAAATTATTAATTAATATTCTTAATTATGATTAAAATAAGCAAGAAAAAATATAATTAGCTAAAAAATTTTAATCGTTAAAAAATTTGCTAGAGAATTTTTTTTTCTCATTAATATTTTGTGATGATGACTTTAGCTTGAGATAATTTCTATTGTTAGTCCATCGTTATTATATTTTAAAGACAGAAAAATCCCATATAGCTTGGAAAATTTACCAAGCTATTTGAGCTTTTTAATTAAGTGTGTGCCAATCAATCTATCGATTTATCTATATATCTATGTGTTTGTCTATTTATCTATTAGTCAATCTATTTGTCTTTCTATCTATTTGACTATCTTTTTGTTTGTCAATCAATCAATCAATCTATCTATATATCTTTTTCTCTAACTATCTATCTATATATTTGGTAATCTATCTGTCTATTTATCTCTCTATCTATATATCTATCTATCTATCTATCTATTTGTCTATCTATTTGTCTATCTATCTATCTAGCTATCTATCTATTTATCTATTTGTCAATCTATCTGTCTATATGTATGTGTATCTGTTTATCTGTCTATTAATATATCTGTATATTTGTATGTCTATCTGTATGTCTATATAGATAGATATATATATATATATATATATATATATATATATATATATATCTATCTATCTATATTTTTGTTTATATATCTATTTATCTATCTATTTATCATTGTGTCTGTCTATCTGTCTATTTATTTATTAGTCTATATGTATGTCTATCTATGTATATATCTATCTATCTATGTCTATATGTCTGTCTATCTTTCTGTATATCTATCTATCTATCTCTATGTCTATCATCAGATATATAAATATCTATATAAATAGATAAACCAAT
Organism: Sapria himalayana; assembly: GCA_029783825.1. NCBI lineage: Eukaryota > Viridiplantae > Streptophyta > Magnoliopsida > Malpighiales > Rafflesiaceae > Sapria > Sapria himalayana. The sequence goes on along the minus strand of JAREIK010003344.1, from coordinate 282,525 downwards.
AGATGTCTACCTATCTGTATGTCTGTCTATATATCTATCTATCTATCTCTCTATTTATCTATCTGTCTATCTATCTGTATATCTATTTGTCTATCTATCTGTCTATCTATATGTCTATCTTTATTTCTTTCTATTTGTCAAATTTTCTAACTATCTATTAGTCTATCGATCTATCTACTTATCTGTCTGTCTATCTACATATATCTTTATCTGTCTATCTTTTTGTCAATCAATCTATCTATCTATATATTTATTTTTCAATATATCTATTTATCTATATTTCTATTTATTTATTAATCCTTCTGTCTATCATGACATCTATCTAACTATCGATATTTCTATCTCTCTATCTATTTGTTTATTTATCTGTCTATCTATTGGATTTCTATCTGTCTATCTATTGGATTTCTATCTATCTATCTATTAGATTTCTATTTGTCTATCTATTGGACTTTCTATCTGTCTATCTATTGTCCATCTATCTATCTATCATTATATCTGTCTATCTATCTATCTATTTATCTATTTGTCTGTCTATCTATCAATCTATATGTCAGTCTTTCTATATATATATATATATCTATAAATCTATCATGTCTGTCTATCTATATATATACCATATTATCTATCAATTGTCTATCTATATATCTATCATTCTGTCTATCAATCTGTCTATCAATATATCAATCAATCAATCAATCAAACTTTCTATCTATTTATCTATATATTTGTCAATCTATCTTCCTATCAAACAATCTATCTATCTATATATCTTTTTGTATATCTATCTATCTATTTATGTATATGCCTATCTATCTATCTATCTTTCTGTCTATCTATCTATCAATATTTTATATGTCTATCAGTCTGTCTATCTATATATCTTACTATTTATCTATTTATTTAATTTTTTCTATAACTATATATTTATCTATATATCTGTCTGTCTATCTATTTATGTATCTATCTATATTTCTATCTATCTATCTTTCAATCTATATATCTATTTGTCTATTTATCAATCTATATCTTTCTAACTTTCTAGATATTTATTTATTTATCTATCTATTTGTCTATTTATATGTCTATATATCTATCTATATGTCTATATATCTATCTATGTATCTTTCTATCTATCTATTTATTTATCTATCTATCTATCTATATATCTATATATCTATCTATCATTCTATTTATCTATTTTTTTATCTATCAATCTGTCTATTTATTTATCTTTCTATCTATCTATATACTATCGATATTTATATCTATCTATCTATCAATATATTAATTTGTCTATATATCTATCTATCAATCTTTATATCTATCAATTTATTTGTCTATCTAGCTATCATTCTATCTATCTAACTATCTATCTATCAAACAATCTATCACTCTATCTATGTATCTCTCTATTATCTATCTATCTTTCAATCTATCTACCTAATAATCTTTTGATCTATCTATTTTATTTATCTGTTTATCAATTTAACTATCTTTTTATCTATGTTTCAATCAATCAACATATTTTTATATAAATTTGTCTATCAATCTATCTAATTATCAATCTATCTATTTGTCTATCATTATTTATATCAGTCAATCTATGAATCTTTATATTTATATGTATATATATCTATCTATCAATTTATCTATATATTTGTCTATCAATATGTCTTTATATTTCTCAATCTATTTGTCTATCAATCATTCTATCTATTGTTTATATATATATATATATCTATTTCTCAATATATCTAATTAATAATCTTCTATCTATTCATCTAATAATCTAATTTATATCTATATCCATACCTATCTATTTGTCTATCTATCTATCTATCTACTAGTTTATATATCTTTCTATCAATCTTTCTATTTATCTATCTATTAATTTGTATGTCAATTTGTTTATCAATCTATCAATCTATCTTTCTATCAATCTATCAATTAATCTATATATAAAATTGCCTATCAATTTGTCTATTAATCTATCTTAAAATCTATCTATATATTTATATATCTAATTATTGATCTATATGTTTATCTGTATGTCAATCTATCTTTATATCAATTTAAATATCTATCTATTTATCTATCTATCTATTTGTCTATCTATCTATTTGTCTATCTACTTGTATATCTATCTTTGTTTCTATCTATGTATCTATCTATATTTTTATTTATCTATGTATCTATGTGTCTATCTATTTGTCTATCAATCATTCTATCTATATATTTATCTCTCTATCTATCTTTCTATGTATAGATTGATCTATTAATCTATCTATCTGACTATCAATTTATATATCTATCTATCTTTCTATCTTTCTATCTTTCTATCTATATATATGTCTATCTATTTCTTTATCTATTTATCTATCTATATATCTGTCTAAAAATCTATCTGTCTATCAATCTATCTATCTATTTGTTTATCAATCAAATAACCTATCTGATTTCATTTAGTTTACCATTATGTCTATCAATCAATCTTTCTATCTATCTATCAATTTTTCTATCAATCTTTCAATCTATTTGTCTATCTATTTATTTATAAATCTATCTATAAATCTATCTATTTATATTTCTATGTATTTTTATGTCTATCTACCTATATATTTGTCTATTTATCTATTTATCTATTTATCTATTTATCTATATATATGTATATCTATCTTTCTTTCTTTCTTTTTTATCTATCTTTATATCTATTTATCTAACTATCCATTTATCTATATGTCTATATATATATATATATTTATTTATATATTTATATATCTATTTTTATATAATTTTTCTATTATCTTTCTAGCTACATATCTATCTATCTGTCTGTCTATCTATTTAATTACCTATCTATTTATCTATTTATCTAACAATCTATCTATATATTAATCTTTCTATCAGTATATCTTTCTATTTTGTTTATCTATCTAACTATATGTATAGTAATTTGTCAATCTATCTATCTCAATTTCTATTTATCTATTTATCAATATATCTATCAATATATCTATCTATCTTTCTTTCTATCTGTCTATCCATCTATCTATTTTTTATATATCTCTTTATATATATGTCTATCTATTTGACTATTTATCTATCTGTTTATCAATCTATCTATTTTCTAATAATATCTCAATCAATCAATCAATCAATCTATCTATCTATCTATCTATCTATCTTTCTGTCAATTAATCAAACAATCTATCTGTCTTTCAATCACCCTATCAATATTTTTATAAATCTATCTTTCTATCAATCTTTCTATTAATCTTTATATCTATCTGTATATCTATTTGTTTATCAATCTATCTATCAATTTATATTATTATATCCCTATATATTTTTCTTTCTAACTACCTATATATTAGTCCATCTATCTATCTATATATTTTTATATCAATCTATATGCTTTCTATATATCTATCTATCTTTTTTTATCTATATTTATTTGTCTATATATATGTATATATATATATATATATATATATATCTATATGTCTATCTATCTCTTTATCTACACGCACACACATATATATATATATATATATATTTCTCTATCTATCTATCTATCTGTCTATCTAATTGCCTATCTATATTTAAATATATCTATCCATCTATATATCTATATATCAATCAATTTATCTATATATTTGTCTATCTTTCTATTTATATGTATATTTTTTGACTATCTATCTATCTATCAATATTTCTATATATCTATTTGTATATCTTTCAGTCTATCTATATGTCTATCTATCTATCTTTCTATTCAGCCGATCTATCTATCTATTTATCTTTCTATTTATCTATTTGTGTATCTCTCTGTCAATATATCTGTCTATCTATCTATCTATCAATCTTTCTTTCTTTCTTTCTATCAATCTAATTATCTATAAGTCTATAAAACTGTCTATCAATCTATCAATCTATAATCCAATTGTATATATATCTATTTATCTATCTATCATTCTTATTATCAATAAATCAATATTTCTTTCTATATATATCTTTCTCTATTTAACTTTCTTTTTTCTTTTTGTAAATCTGTATGCCTATCGATTTGTCTCTCTGTATATCTATCGGTCAATCTTCTTATTATCCTATCTTTTTGTCAATTTGTTTATCTATCTATCTATCTATCAATTTGTTTATATATCTTTGTATATATCTCTAGATTTATATGTCTATCTATCTATGTATCTATCTTTCTGTCTATCAATCTATCTATTGTTCTATATATCTATCTATCTATCTACATTTCTATCTATGTATCTATCTTCCTATATGTCTATCTATATATCTACTTATCAATCTATCTATCTATCTATCTATAAATCTATCTCTTTATCTAGCTATATATATATATATCTATCTATATTTATTTCTTTCTTTTTCACTCAATCAATCATTCAATCTACCTATCAATCTGCAAATCAATATGTTTTTTAATCTATCTAGCAATATTTCTATCTATCTCTCAGACAATATGACTATCTTTTTGTCTTTTTATCTGTATATATATCTATCTATCAATCTATTTGTCTATATATTATATATCTGTCTATCTATCTCTCTTACTATCTATCTATCTATTTTTCTATCTATGTATCTATTTATTTATCTATCTATCTTTATATTAATTTTTCTATGTATATATCTGTCAATTTTTTTATTAATTTATCTTTCAATCTAACTATATCAATCTTTATATACATCTGTCTATGTATTTATCTATTAATCTATCAATCTATCAATCTTTCTTTTTATAAAACAATCAATCTATCTACCTATCAATCTTTCTTTATTTCTATTTGTCTTTCTGTCTATCTATTTATTTGTCTATTGGTATATAAATTAATATGTATATTAATTTATCTATCTATATGTCTATCTATCTATATGTATATTAATATGTCTATTTCTCAATCAATCAATCTATCTATCTATCTATATGTCTATCTATCTATTTGTTTATCTATTAATATATCTATCTATATGTCTATCTAACAATGTATCTATATATATATTAATCATTTGATTTATCTACCTATATATATGTATATCTATCTATCTATCTAGATGTCAATGTATCTATCTGTCAATCAATCAATCAATATGTCTGTCTATCTATCTTTCTATCATTATATTTATCTATAAATCATTGATTCTTTCTTTATTTCAATCAATCAATCTATATTTCTATAAATATATATTTCTATTAATTTGTATATGAATCTATATTTTAACCTATCTATCAATATTTTAATCAATAATTCTATATATCTATCTATCTATCTAGTTGAGTATCTATCTATCTATCAATATGTCTATTTATATATGTATGTATTTGTCTTTTTATCTATGTATCTATTTGTCTAGCTATATGTCTATGTATTTGTCTATTTATTTATCTATCTATCTAATTATCTAATTATATTTCTATCTGTCAATCTATCTATTTATCTATATATTTATCTATCTATCTATTTGTTTATCTATTTATCTATCTGTTTATCTTTTTATCTATCTATCGATCTATTTATCAATCTATCAATAAATCAATCTACCTATCAATTTGTCTAATAAAATTTCTATAAATCTCGTTAACTATCTATCTATCTATTTGTCTATCTATATGTATAACTATCTTTTTATCATTCTATATATCTATCTATGTATCTTTCTATCTAATTATCTATCTATCTGTCTAGCTGTCTATCTATCTATCTACTTTTTATCTATCTCTCTTTCTATCTAGTTATCTATCTATATTTTTATCGATCGATCTATCTTTCTATTTATTTATCTGTCAATCTATCTATTTATCGATTTATATATATATATCTATCTGTCTATCGACCTGTCTATCTATCAGTCTATCTACTTGCTATCTATCTGTCAATGTATGTGTCTATCTATTATTATATCTATATGTCTATATATATGTCTATTATTTGTTTATCTTCTATCTATCTATCCAACTATCTATTTGTCTAATAATCTATCTATCAAATTATCTATAAATCAATTTATTTATCTATCTTTCTGTCTGTTTATTAATAAAACATACTATACGTCTATCAATTTATCTATCAATATGTCTGTTAATCAATCTATCAATCTTTCTATCTATATATCAATCTATCTATCTGTAATGAATTTATCTATTAATCTATCCATTTATAACTCTATGTTTTTGTCTTTCTATCTTTCTATATTTATATGTCTATCTATCTATTTATCTATCTATCTGCATAACTATCATTTTTTTAAATTGTTTTTATTATTATTATCACCCTCTCTTTTGGCGGAGGAATACCATTTTTACAAACTACCTCTACCCTTAGCCCTTTTACACCCATCTAACACCTTAATCCTAGAATAATTCAAATTAACACTAAAATTGATAATATATTAGACATAGGCCTTATTTAATTCCTGAATCTGCCTTGGAGCTTCAGGCTTTTATTTGGGCTTTACCCTAGATTTGGGTACTCATCCGTGGGCTTCTTAAAATTCCAGCCTCTTCCGACGCTTTGGGCACTCTTCGGTCATGTTTCTTAAAAATCCAGCTTTATAATTTAGGCACCCTTCGGTCATGTTTCTACCCATTCGAAGACCTTGCTCGCTTTACTTATTCGTCAACCTTTGCCATAATACGAGTTTCTATTCTTTTTCACCCTTCTTTCCGAGCAGATGAGTAAATAGACCATGTTTATAGAAGCATTACCATACAGACTCCGCAAGAAATTCATTACAGACTCCCGTAAAACTCATCTCATTACCGTATTGACACGAACTTACCATAGACTACTCATTAGAAGAGAACCACTTATTACCATCCAGGAACCTTACCTACTCTCGCCGAAGCTAGCATACTAGGAATCCTTATTTAATTGGTTTCCTTCTCTCTTCGCTTAGCTTTATCCCCTTGACTGCATAAACAAACTAAGTACAACATATATAAAACCATAACATACATATTTATTCATTTTTTGCTTCCCTCCACCATCTGCTCACTGCACATAGAAGTTAAAATCCAGCATATATAAACCATAAACCATATACCTTATTACCTATTATCTTCCCCACAGAACCAAGGATAATTTCCTTCTCTGTCAATGGTTAGTTAAACTTAAAAACATGGGATAATTATTTATCCATAAGTTACTTCCACCTGAAATGCAAATCAAATCAAGCCTACAAACAACATTATAAAAACTAATCTCTAATATACTTCTTAAGTTACGACCTTTAAGCTAGGATTTTTGAATCCTAATATACGGGAATTCAGCTTAATCTAGTTCTATTAGCCCTTTTACTTTTTCAGGTATCTCATCCCCTTCAAATTCTTGCCTTCCTTTCTTCATCCCTTCCTCAGCTAGTTTATCTGCCACCACATTGGCCTCTCTATATATATGTTTAATCTCTCCTTTTAATTCACCTAAAATATTTTTAATATCATTTATCTTTTTTTCAAACAGCCATAATTGCAACTTATTTTGAACAAGCTGAACCAATATTCTCGAGTCAACTTGTACTTGAATATTTGCATAGTTATTTTTTTTTGAATATTTTTAAGCCATTATGCAGGGCAATTATCTCTGCATGTAACGCCGATGAAGTAGTAGTCGATAATGTAAAAGCTTTTAATACTTTGCCCTCCTCATTTCTTATAACTCCTCCTCCACCTGCCTCCCCAATTTCTCTTTTAAAGCTTCCATCTGTATTAAGCATTCGGCTTCCTGGTGAGGGTTTGTTCCAGCTAACTTTTTTGATGACTGGCATTTTCCGCGCTAATATTGTTAGATTCCAAGCTCTTCTTCTATTTTCATCCATGGTCATTCTTTTCACTTTTATTGGCTTACAGGCAGTAATAAAAGCAATTTCTTTTTTAATTTCTTCCAATATATCTTTAACTTTCATTTCCACGTTTTCAAACCAACTTCTATTTCTAGCTTTCCATAAGCACCAAACCACTATATGAGGAGTGTAATTTCTAAACCATTTTAATATCTTATTCTTTGTTTGCTTTTTTGCCCAGCTTTCATGTCTCTCATTCAGAGACTTTTTACTATTTTTAATTTCTGCTTCGTTTTCTAATATGTGCCATAATTCAGCTGCAATCTTGCCTATAGAGAACAAGTGATCCGCACTTTCTGTCTCTAGATGATAGCATTCACATCTAGATGCTAGTGTTATGCCTTTTTTTCTGAATATTTTCATCTACTGGGGTTATATTAGAGATAATTTTCCACATAAACACATTCAATTTTTATGGCAGGTCTTTTGACCAGATTTCTTTAAATTGTGAGGATCTACTATTCCTGATCAAGTCCTTGGTGCTTTTTAATGTGAACTTTCCTTGAGGATTCAACGACCATTTCCAACCACTTTAGGTTGAAATAATGCACTTTTCCACTGTATTATGTAGTTTTCCATCAATTTCCAGTTTCTGGTAGCTTTTCTGGAATTTTTAAATGCATTATTTCCTAACCCATATTTGGATTTCACATATATCACCCAAATATTTCCATTTTGCCTTAGCATCCACCAGTTTTTGCATGCCCAAGCTTTGGCTATATCATTTAGACTTGTAAAGCCTAGACCTGTCTCCTCCTTAGAATAACATAAATCCTTCCATTTTTTCCAATGTAATTTCTTCTTCCCATCATATTTCCCCTATAGAAAATTAGCCATTTCCCTTTCCAGTTTTTTTGTGATACTCTTTGGTGGTTGTGTCATCATTAGGATGTGGGCTAATGATCCATATAACACATGGGTTATTAATGTAATTCTTCCTGCCATATTCAATAGATCCACTTTCCACCCATCTATTTTTTTCCTAATCTTTTCTAGTAAGAAGTATAGATGCTCCTCCTTCATTCTTCCTTCATAAATCGGACATCCCAAGTACATTATTAATCCTTTACTATTCACAAGGCCCGTGATTCCTTTAATTCTTTGTGCTACATTTTCTGATGCTCTAGCTGCTACCATAAATTGGCATTTATTTTTATTTAGCATTTGACCTGTTTCTTGTTCTAGCAAATGTAGAAATCCCATCTGATTATTCATTGATCTGCTAAAGGCATTTGTAAATATAATTACGTCATCCGCGTAAGCTAAGCAGCAAACAAATGGAGTATTTCTAGGCTGTTTATATGCTAAAATACTGCCATTTCTTACTTTCTCCTTCAAATTTATTATGAAAATTTCTAGGTATATATTGAACAAAGAGGGCGATAACTGATCCCCCTACCTAAGACCTCTGGATGGTTTAAATTCTTCCCCTGCTTTGCCATTTATCAACATTCTAACCCAGGCACTAGATATACATCTATATATGAGATCTATCCAAAATTCTGAGAAACCCATTCACCTCATTAGATAACATAAAATGTTCCATTCAACTCTATCAAATGCTTTTGACAAGTCTAATTTCATTATTACATTATGATCTCTACTCTTGACTCCTAATTCTTTTATCATTTCTGATGTAAGATTAACATTTTCTAACATCGATCTGTTTTTAATAAAGCCTGCTTATTCACGAGAAATAATTTTGGGAAGAATCTTGCTCAATCTATTTTGTAATACTTTCGCTAAGATTTTATAAATGGTATTGCATAAACTAATTGGCCTGAAATCCTCTCCATTTTGCGGATTATCTTTCTTGGGTATTAATACTATATATGAACTTGCCCAAGATTTTGGAATTTCCGCCCCTGCAAATACCCAGGTTATGGCTGCAATGAGTTCTTTATTTATTATGCTCCAGCATCTCTGAAAGAACCCATTATTCCAACCATCTGGACCAGCCGAGCTATCTTTATTGGTATTAAATATTGCCTCTTTCACTTCTTCTCCTGTGGGCCATTCTGATAACATTTTATTATTTTCTTCTGTAACCTTACTTTTAATATTCTTTATTAATGTACAATTTCTGTTTGTATATAACCATCCTAGGTAACTTTTGAAAAATCCTTCTAATTCTTTCCTTATATCTTCTTCCTTCTCTATCCACTCTCCATTAGTTTTTTTAATACATTTTATGCCTAATCTTTGATTTTTAACCTTTTCCATTGTGTTAAAAAACTTTGTATTTTTATCTCCGTCTTTCAACCATTTTATTTTAGCATTTTGTTTCCAAAATACCTTTTCCATATGCATTTTAAGTCTTAATTCAGCTTTAGCTTTACTCAATTCAATATTGGTTATAATATCTTGTTTATTTTCATAGTCTATTTCTCGGGCTGCAACTTTTTGGTCTATTTCTTGAATATTTTTAAATACATTACCAAAAACCTCTTTATTCCACTTATTAAGGCCTGACGTAATGCTCGGAGTTTTTGCCCCAGTATTTGCATGGGGTTACCAAGTGACGGTTTCCCCCATGTATCATTAACTATGGCCTCAAAATTCTTGTGCATACCCCACATGTTTTGAAATGTAAATCCCCCCTATCTCTTTTTTTTTGTTTGAAGTGTTACTAATAGCGGAATATGGTCTGAACAGGTTCTGTTTAAGTGCCGGACTTTGGTTTCACCCATCTTGTCCAGCCACTACGCATTAATTAATACTCGATCTAACCTCGTCCAGATTGCTCCCATTTTCTTCCAGTTATTACACCATGTGTAATTTGATCCAAGGTACTCTATCTCCATTAATCTTGCAGATGCAATGGCCTCATTAAATTGAGTTATTGCTACCAAATCTGGTGACCTACCTCACTTCTTTTGTGTAATATTTCTAATCACGTTAAAGTCACCTCCTATTATCCACGGTATCTTCCAAGATGATATATTATTCATCTCCTGCCTGAGTATTTTCCTTTCTTCCTTTGAGTTGCTCGCATAGACTATCGAAAAAAATCATATCAGATTGCTTACCTATTTTAAAGCTAACTATTTGATCATTTTCCGTTATAATTTCTAGGTCCATGCTATTATCCCACATAATCCATAACTTACCATTTTTATTTGAAAAAGCCTTTTGAATGCCTATCTTTGCCCTATATTTATCAATTTGATTTTTTTTTCCATTGGTTCTGCTAATGCAATTATTTTAATTTTATGTATTTTAATTAAATTCCTAATTCTATTTAATGTAGGAGTGTTCGCTACTCCCCTTATATTCCAATATAAGCAATTCATTTTAAGTAAATTTAGCTTGAGCTCTTGTGATGCATTTTGATTCGTATTTCATGTTTAAATATTTTTTTTTCTATTCCTCATAGACTTACTTGAGCTCGGTGGGACTTGCTATAACTTCTTCGGCATAAATAATATTTCTAAACTCAATTCTAATTTTTCTATTTCCTCCAAGGCATTTTCCTTTCTATTAAGTGTTTGATTACTAGGCTATTTTTCCAGCCCCGAATTATCAAAAGATGCCTGAAAGTCTAGCTCTTGGTTATTTCTCCCCTTCCCCTTCTATCTCTTTCACCCCCTCTTCTAACTTCCCTCCTCCCTCCTGGCCCGTCTCTACCTCACCATTCCTACCCTCTTTCTTTACCCAAACTTTCTCATTAATATATTTCGGTTTTATCAGAATGCAATCTTCTTCTACATGACCCATTTTGAGACAATTAAGACAATAATGAGGCATGTTTTCGGGAATAATATTCTGCCAAAAACCATGCTCTAAGTCGTTACCTATCCATATCCTGTTTGGGAGAGATTTTTTCCAGTTAACCTCAATGAGGATTCTAGCTGCACTTGGTCTCGTCATGTAAGATGTGGCCTCATCAATAAGCCATGGCTTACCAATACATAATGCAATGGAATGAAGAAAATATTTGCTAAATAGATGTATAGGTAGTTTCGGCAATAGAAACCATACCAGGGCTTGGGCAGACTCCTCGACTGGTGAAAAATCGGGCGACCATTTGAGGATGCGCATGGGGTAACCAGCCACGCTCCACTGGCCTCTAATCCATAGCCTCATGAAGTCATCTTCTTCCTTAAGTTGAAATAAAACATGTTTACTGTCATATATAGCTATTTTCACAACCTGCCTTAGTTTCAATGCCGCGATAAGTGCATATATATCTTCGAAGCTCGGCTTGCCGTGGGAAAACTTCCCAATAAGTGTTAGCTTGAAAGGCTCAGCAAGTTTTTGGAATTCCACTTCGGTCAGCAACACTGCAGGTGACGCTTCCTTTGCGTCAAAGCTCAGAAACAGGAGCAGGTTCTCCTTGGTAATTGAACTGAATAATTTTTTATTAGCTAAGTGATCCGAACCCTCCATCCTTGCTCCAAATAGAGCTAAAATCGCAAAACAATTGCCTTCTTCATGATCTGCATAACTATCAATTTGTATATATATATATATATATCTATCTATCTATCTATCTTTCTTTCTTTCTATTTTCTGCATATTTATCTATCTATATATCTATTTGACTATCTATTTATTAATCTATGTGACTGTCTTTCTATCTATCTATCTATCTATATACATATCTGTCTATATACCTATCTATCTATTTGTCGATCTATTTATTATTTTGTTTATCTAATTGTGTATCTATATATTGATCCATCTATCTATCTATATATATTTGTCAATTTATTTGTCTTTTATATCTTTCAATCTATTTGTATATTTATCGGTATGTCTATATATCTATTTATTTTTATATCTATCTATTTATCTATATATCTCTATATCTATCTGTCAATCTATCTATTTGTCTATATATTTATCTTTCTATCAGTATAAAAATATATCTATCTATCTATCTATCTTTCTCTATATCTATTGATCTATCTATCTATATTACTATCTATCTATTTGTCTATCTATTTGTCTATCTATATGTCAATCTACCTATCTTTTATCTGTCAATCTATCTTCTATCTAACTTTCATTATTTAAATTTGTATATCTATCTTTCTATCTATTTGATCAATTATCCATCTATCTATCTATCTTTCTTTCTATCAATCTATCTATCTATAAGTATATCAAATTGACTATCAATATTTCTATAAATAAGTATATCAATCTATCTATCATTTTTTCAATCAATTCAATCAATCAATCTGTCTATAAAACTATGTATGTCTATCTATCTATCTATCTATCTAACTATCTATTGATCTGGTTGTCTATCAATTTGTCTGTTTGTATATCTATATATCAATCTTATTGTTTGTCTATTTGTTTATTTATCTATATCTCTCTCTATCTATGTATATACTTGTCTATCAATCTATCTATTTATCTTTCTATCTATCTATCTATCTATCTATCTATATATCTATCTATCTATCTAACTTTGTATTTGCATATCTATCTATCTATCTGTCTATCAATTAATCAATCTATCTATTTATAAATTTGTCTATTAACCTATATTTAAATATTTATTTTAATTTGTATATCAATATTTCTTTCAAAGTTACTATCTATGTGTCTATATATATCTTTAACAATCTATCTTTCTATGTGTCTTTCTATTTATCTTTCTATCTATCTATCTATTTATCTATCTATCTATCTATTTATCTATTTATCTATCTTTATATCTATCTATCTATATATCTTTCAATTTTTCTATAAATCTATCAATCTGTCTATCCAACTATCTATATATCTATCAAAATTTCATTCTTTCTATCAACCAATCAATCTATAAATCTATCAATCTATATATCATTCATTGTGTTTGTCTATCTATCTATCAATTTATTTGTTTGACAATACATCTATATGTCACTCTTTATGTCTATCTATCTAACTATTTGTGTTTATATCTATATATTTATCTATCTATTTATCTATTTATTTATCTATCTATATATCTATCTATCTAAGTATATATCTATCTATTATTCAATTTATCAATCAAGCGAACTATCTTACTATCTATCTATCTATTGATCTATTTATAAATCTAAATGTCTATCTATCTATCTGTCTATCTATATCTATATTTTTCTATCTATCTATCTAAGTATCTCTCTAGCAATCAATCAATCTGTCTATTTATCAACTAGTCTATTAATCTATATATGAATCTATATTTTAATTTGTCTATAAATATTTCTATCATTCTTTCTATTTATCTATCAGTCTATCTGTATATCAAAATATCTATCAATATATATATATATATATATATGTATGTATGTATGTATGTATGTTTTTGCCTTTTTATCTAGGTTTTAGTTTTTCTATCTATATGTCTATCTATTTTTCTTTCTATCAATATGTCTATCTATCTATTTGTCTATCAAACTATGTATCTATGTGTCTGTCTATCTATTAACATTTCTGTCTAACTATAGGACAATCTATGTGTCCATCTATATATATATATATATATCTATCTATATATTTGTCTTTATATTCCAATCTATTTGCCTATCTATATGTTTATCTATCTATCTATCTCCTTATATATCTATCTATCTATATATCTATAATCTATCAATATATCTAACTATCATATATCTATCTATATTTCTTTCTATATATCTATTTGTTTATCTAACTATATATCTATCAATCTTTCTATCTATCTATCTATATCTATTTATATCTAACTATTTGTATATCGATCAGCGTATCTTTATGTCTATGTATCTATCTATTTATCTATCTATCTTTCTATCTATATATCTATGTATCTATGAATCTTTCTATCAGTTTTACTATTTATCTATCTATCGATCTATCTATCTATCTATCAATCTATCTATTAGTATATATATCTATCTATCAATCTATCAATCTATATATCAATCTGTATATCTATTTGTCCATCTATCTATCTATCTATCTATCGATCTATCTATATTTATTTCTATCAATTAATTGATCTATTTTTCTATCTATCTATCTATCTATCCTTCTTTCTTTCTTTCTTTCTTTGTTTCTATCTATCTATCTATCTATCTATCTATTTATATATTTTTCTATATGTTTATCTAACATTTAGTATTTCTATATATATATATATATCTGTCTATCTATCTATCTATTTATCTATCAACCTATTTGCTTTCCTATCTATTTATCTAACTATTTAACTATCCATCTATCTATATATATGTCTATATTTTTCAATATCTATTTATCTATCTATCTATCTATTTATCTATCTGTCTATCTATCTATCTAGCCATATATCTATTTGTCTATCTATCTCTTTATCAATTTTCATATCTATATGTCAGTACATATCTTTATTTATATGTATATCTATCAATCTATCTATCAATCTATATATTTGTCTATGTATCATTGTATATATCTGTTTTTTTATGTGTCTATCTATATTTCTATAAATCTGAATATCTATTTATCTATCTATCTATGTATCAATCTATATATCAATCTGTGTATCTATTTGTCCATTTATCTATCTATCGATCTATCTATATTTATTTCTATCAATCAATCGATCTATTTTTTTATATATCTATTTATCTATCTATCTATCTATCTTATTGTTTATCAATTTTTCTATATGTATATCTAGCTCTTAGTATTTCAGTCTATCTATATATCTGTCAATCTGTCTATCAATCTATCTATTTATCTATCTACCTATTTGCTTGTCTATCTATTTATCTATCTATTTAACTATCCATCCATCTATATATATGTCTATATTTTTCAATATCTATCTATCTGTCTGTCTGTCTGTCCATCTATCTATTTATCTATCTGTCTATCTATCTTGGCATATATCTATTTGTCTAGCTATATCTTTATCAATTTTCATTTCTATATGTCAATATATGTTTCTATTTATATGTCTATCTATCAATCTATCTATCAATCTATATAGTTGTCTATGTATCAGTGTATATATATGTTTGTTTATATGTCTATCTATATTTTTATAAATTTGATTATTAATTTATCTATCTATCTATCTATCTATATTTCTATTTTTCTATTTGTCTATCTATTTATCTATATTTCTATTTATCTGTCTATATATCTATCTATCTATTTATCTTTCTTTCTTCCTGTCTAACTATTTATCTCTCTATTTTTCTATCTATCTAGCTATCTATCTATCTATCTATATATATATATATATTTCTATCTTTCTATCTATTTGTCTATCTGGCTATCTATCGATCGATCGATCTATCTGTCTATCATTCTGTCTAACTATATGTTGTTCAATCTATCTATCAATATATCTATCAATATGTCTATCAATTTTTTATCAATCTATCTATAAATATCCCTATTCAACTCTCTATCTTTCTAAATATCAATTTTTTTATTTCTTTCTATCAATCAATCAATATGTCTGTCTATCTATTTGTTTATCTATATATCTCATTATTAGTCTATCTATTTGTCTATTTATCTTTCTATCTATCTATATATCTATTTATCTATTTGAATGTTTGTCTATCAATTTGTCTATTTATTCATCTATCTATCTATGAATCTATTTGTTTATCTATCTATCTATCTATCTGTATATCTATCTGTCTGTTTGTCTATCTATCTATCTATATATATGTCTATCATTCTATCTATATATCTATTTGTCTATATATCTATTTATCTTTATATCAGTCTATCTGTTAGTCTATATATCTATCTA
Organism: Sapria himalayana; assembly: GCA_029783825.1. Taxonomy (NCBI): domain Eukaryota; kingdom Viridiplantae; phylum Streptophyta; class Magnoliopsida; order Malpighiales; family Rafflesiaceae; genus Sapria; species Sapria himalayana. The sequence goes on along the minus strand of JAREIK010003344.1, from coordinate 265,931 downwards.
TCTATTTATCTATTATGTGTCTATGTGTCTATCTATCTATCTATCTTTCTTTCTATTTTTCCAATTATCTATCTATCTATGTGTCTATCTAGATATCAATCTATCTTTTCATCTTTTTATCTGTCTATTTATCTATATATCTATGTATATATCTATATATCTAACTATATATATATATAGGGTAGACATGTGTCATAAGGTGACACATCATATGGTAGTCTGGCATGCTATAATAAGGTGACACATCATATGTCATTTTAGTGTGAAATAATAGGGTGACATATCAAGTGGCAGTCTGGCATGCACCACATGGAAGTCAGCCATGTGTCGACGGTAGTCTAGAATGTACCACACGCGTGTGTGTAGCAGTCTCAATGTGTATGTAGTGTGACACAAATCAAGTGGCAGTTTGGCATGTGCCATGTGATAGTGTCCACAGTGGATGCGTGTGTGAAATGGTAGTGGGCAGTTATATGCATGTAGTGTGTTATGTTTGTGTGCAAAATAAATATATAATTTATCAACTACTTCTAAACTTGTTAAATCACATTATAATCACTCATCTCAAATATATATAAATATATCAATAAGTATAGAAGATCATTGAAAATATTAAATAGTTGAAAAAATGGGTATAACCAGCAAAATCATGAAGCTTCTTGACAATAGTTTTGAGAGATAATTTTGATTGTTTGGTATTCTACAAAACAAGACTTCATAATTAGAAAAATGAGATTGTGTTTAATAAGAACTTTTTGAAAGTTGTAAAACATTTATTTTTGTAGTACAAGAGCATGAAGATCAGAGTTCACTTCATAAAACCATCCATTAATTAGATGGTCAAAATCAAAGAACTCAATGGCATCATATATAGATATGTCTATCTATTTATCTATTGGTTTATCTAACAATCTAATTATTTGTATATATATATATATATATCTATCTATCTATCTTTATATCTCTCTGTTTATCTATATGTCTATCAATCTATCTATCATTTTATCTATCTATCAATCTATTTGCCTATCTATTTTTCTATATATATATGTATATCTTTCTATCTATTTACCTATCTATGTATCTATCTATTTATTAGTCTATATATGTCTATCTATCTATGTATCTATCTATCTATATACACTAATTTTTTGTTTATATTTTTGTCTATCTATGTGTCTATCATTCTGTCTAATCAATCAATCAATCTGTCTGTCTATCAATCTATATAGTAATCTATCTATCTATATTTTATTTATAAATCTATTATTTTGTCTATCTCTCTAACTATCTATCTATTTGTCTATATGTTTATCTATATGTCTATATATATGTCTATCTATATGTTTGTATATTGATCTGTCTAACTATTTGTCTATCTTTCTATATATCTAATTATATATCTATCTATCTATTTATCTATCTGTCTGTCTATCTATCTGTCTATCTATCTATATATCTGTCTATGTAATTATGTGTCTATCTATGTGTCTATATGTATATTTGTCTATCTGTTTGTTTAGTTTTCTATTTAACTAGCTATCTATCTAGTAGTCTGAATATTTGTGTGTCTATCTGTCCTTTATCTGTCTATCTATTTATTTATCAATCTATATGTCTATCTATTTGTCTATCTATTTCTCTATCTATCTGTCTATCTATCTGTCTGTCTATCTATCTTATTATCTATCTGTTAATCAATCTATTTGTGTCTTAATCTATCTATTTGTCTATCTATCTATCTATCTATTTTGTCTATCTATCTATCTATATATCTTTCAACTATTTATCAATCAATCAATCAATTTATCTATCTATCTATAAATATATCTATCTATTTATCTATCTCTATCAATATAAGTATTTTCTATTGATCTATCTATATATCTATCTATCTATATATTTATCTATCTACATGTTTATCTATCTATTTATCTATTTGTCAATCTATCTGTTTATCTATCTATCTGTCTGTCTATATATTTATCTGTCTATTTGTTTATATATCCATTTATCTATATGTATATCTATCAATATATATATATTTATCTTTATGTCTATCTATCATTCTATTAAATCTATATATAAATTTGTCTATCTCTATATCTATCTATCTATGTATCTTTCTAATATTTTATTGATATATCTGTCTAACTATCTATATAATTATCTTTCTACTAATCTGTCTATATATTTTTCTATTTTCAATATGTCTATCATTTTACCTATTAATATGTCTATCAATCAATCTACCAATCTATCTATCAGTCTATATATCTATCTATCTATATGTCTATCTATTTGTTTATCTATCTATCTTTCAATATGTCTATATATCTGTATATCTATCTAACTAATTATCTATCTATCTATCTGCCTGTCTGTATGTCTGTCTATCTATGTATATATTTGTCTATCTATCTATCTTTCTATATGTCTATCTATCTATCTGTCTGTCCTTTTATCGGTCTATATATGTATCTATTTATCTATCTGTTTTTTTATCTCTATCTATCTAACTATATATCTATCTATTTCTTTATCCATCTATCTATATATCTATATATCTATCTATCTTTATTCTATCTATCTATCTATCTATCTAACTATGTGTATGTCTGTCTATCTATATATCAATCTGTTTATTAATCTATCTATCTATTTATCTATCTATTTGTCGATATATCTCTATATCTATTTATCTATCTTTTTTTCTATCTATTAATGTATCTATATATCTAATTATCTATCTATCTATTTGTCTATCAGGCTTTTTATCAATCTTTCTATATGGTTGTCTATCTCTTGGTCCATTTTTCTAACTATAAGGCTATATTTATATCTATCAATATGTCTATCTATCTGTCTAACTATCTTTCTCTCAATTTTTCTATCTATCTTTCAATCTATTTAACAATCTATCTATAAATCTTTCAATCAATCAATCAATCTATTTGTCTATCAATCAATTTATCTAAATGTCTATCTAACTATTTATCTATATATTTATCGATATATCTATCTATCTATCTATCTATGTTTCTATGTGTCGATCTATCTATCTAGCTGATAATAAATAAATAAATCAATCAATATATCTATTTATCAATAAATCTATCTATCTTTCTGTCTATCAATCGGTCTAAAAATTTGTATGTCTATCTATCTTTTTTTCTTTCATTCTGTCAATCTAGACATCTTTCTGTATAACTATAGATTTTCTCTCTATGTGTCTCTATGTCTATATGTCTATATGTCTATCTATATGTATATCTATCTGTCTATCAATATATTTGTCTGCCTATCAGTCAGTCTATCAATCAATCAATCCATCTTTCAATATATCTGACTGTCTATTTGTCTATCTATCTTTTTATTTCTCTATCTATCTATATATCTTTCTATCTATCTATTTGCTATATGTCTGTCTATCTTTCTATTTATCTATCTATCTATCTATCTAACTTTATATGTATCGGTCTGTCTATCTATTTGTCTATTTATCTGTCTATCTATCCATCTATCTATGTATCTACCTACCTAACTACCTATCTATCTATCTAACTCTCTATCTATTTTTCTATATATCTATCTATATATCTATATTTCTGTCTAGCAATATGTCAAACTATATTTTTATCTATTTGTCTATATATTTATCTATCTTTATGTCTATTTATCTGTCAATCTATCTATTTGTCTAATAAATGGTCTAATAATCTATTTATCAATATATCTATCGATCAATCTATCTATTTGTCTATGTGTCTATCTATCTTTCTATTTATCTATCTTTCTATCTATCTATTTATATATATATATATATATATCTATCTATTTTTCTATTTATCAATCTTTCTTTTTTTCTATCAATTAATCTATCAATCTATTTATTAATAAATCTATCTATCTATCTATCTATCTATCACCATATCTATAAAGTTATCTACTTATCAATCTGTATATTCTGACTATCAATTTGTTAATCTATATGTCTATCTATTTATCTGTTGATCTATTTGTCTATTTGTATGTCTATTTGACTATCTATCTATCTCTCTATTTATCTAAATATCTATCTATTTGTTATCTATCTGTCCATATGTTAATCTATCTGTCTATTTATCTATTTATCTTTCATTCTTTCTATTCATCTATCTATCTTTTTTTATCAATCTATCTATCAATCTATCTATTAATCTATTTATTAATCTATCTATCAATTTGTCCATCTATATATCTATCTAAATATTTATCTTTCTATCAATCTACCTGTGTATCTTTCTATATCTCTGTCTATTTTTCTTTTTGACTATCTATTTGTATATCTATCTGTTTATCTATCTATTTGTCTAATTGCCTATCTATCTGTCTATCTATTTGCAATATGTCTATGTTTCTATCTATCTATCTTTCTATCGACCTATTTATCAATCTTTCTATCTATTTATATATATGTTTACCTATATATTTGTCTATTTATTTGTCTATCCATCTATCCATCCATCTAGCTGTCTGTCTCTGCATTTGTCTAACTATCTATTGTATATCTATGTGTCTATTTGTTATCTCTATTTGTATGTATATCTATCTATCTATCTATGTATCTTTCTATTTGTCTATATATGTTTCTAACAATCTATCTATTTGTCTATCTATCTATTTATCTATAAATCTATTTGTCTGTCTATCTATATGTCTCCCTATTTGTTTGTCTCGCTTTTTATCTGTATATCTATATGTCTATTTTTATGTCTATCTATCAATCTATCTAATTGTATACCTATCTATGTATCTATCAATATAAAAATATATTTTTCTATCAATAAGTCTATCAATCTTTATATCAATCTATTTAATTTAGCTAAAAATTTTTTTGTACATATCATTTGAAAATTTTTAATTAATATTCTTAATTTCTTAAAAATTACCAAGGAAAAATATATAATTAGCTAGAGAATTTTCATTGTTAAAAAATTTGCTGTATAATTTTTTTTTCTCATTAATATTTTGAGACGAGGACTTTAGCTTGAGCTAATTTCAATCATTAGTCTATCATTATTATATTTTAATGACAGAAAAATCTAACATAACTAGCAAATTTCACTAGCTATTTGGGCTTTTTATTTTAGTGTGTGAAAATCTATATATCTATATATCTATCAATCAATCAATCTGTCTGTCTATTTGTCAATCTATTTGTCTTTCTATCTATTTGACTATCTGTCTGTCTATCTATCTCTTTCTCTATCTATCTATATATCTTTTAGTCTAACTATATATAAATCTATATATCTTTTAGTCTAACTATATATAAATCTATCTATCTATTTATCTATATATATATATATCTATCTATTTTTTTATCTATTTGACTATCTATCTCTCTATCTATCTGTCTACTAATATATCTATCTAGCTATCAATATATTTATATATTTGTCTATCTATCTGTCTATATGGATGTCTATCTGTATATCAATCTATCTGTGTACTATATGTATATCTGTTTGTCTATCTATATGTGTGTATATATATATATATATATATATATTTTAAGTGTTATTTATTAGTTATAACCCTCTCTTTTGGCGGAGGAATACCATTTTTACAAACTAACATCTACCCTTATCCCTATTACACCCAATATTTAAGAAAATCTTTAACATTTAGATCAAACTAAGCATATAAATTTAAAGGGAAATGTTTTTGAGGTCTTGAGATCTTCCTTTAAGCTTTGAGAAGTTAATTCTTTCTAATGAAACCATGGCTGAATCTTTATTCGTATAGTAAAGATAAGTGCAGTCTTTTTCAAGAGTCCATGTCTCTTCCATGTCTTGTAAGGTGAGACCTTTGATTTGGAATTCTTCTTGTGATGTTGCTCTTTGAGAAATGCTAGAATGCTATCGCTTTTTTAGAGTATCCCGCCTTGAATATCAGCATTGCATCTTTTAAATTCTGCTTTGTATCTATAAATATTCTGCCAGATGTGCTTGGTAATCAGCAGCTCTTAACTTTTCTGCTTATCCTACAAACATTCCAGCCTGCATAAAATCAAGGGCATCATATCCATATAAGATGAAAACCCATTTACCATCAATTTCTGGAAATTCCAACCAGAAAAACTAGAAAATTCAACAGCAGACTCCTTGGATGTATCATTAATGTATCCTTTTGTTGATCTTCAGAATAAATTTCTGAACCCTATCTTAAGCTGTAAGAGTTCCCTGCTTGGCTGCCTCCCTCCTTGCTTTTTAAGCTTTGTTCTTCCTTTACTCTACTATTGCTTCTTTACATGAATTACATACTTAGCACATCTCAACTAAAAATTTACAGACTTCCAGCTTTTCTAAAATAACACAGACTTCATAAAAACACAGCTTCTACTTATATCAAATAACACAGACTTCCAGAAAATACAACATTCTAAAAAAACAGACTCCATACACCTATAATAAGAAAAGAAAACTAAAAGACAGCAGGCACTACGTCCAGCTTTATGTCATTTTCCTCTACTTAGTTACCTGCAAGAAAGAGCTACATGCATATATATAATCTACTCTATTATTAAATACCCCGTCTTGCTCCTTCGAATTAGCCCTGCAATGTTACTGTACATTTTTTTTAATAAGGCTGTAAAACAGAAGCTGTACTGTAATTTTGAGCCCCCTGCAGTGTTATTGTTTTTTAATAAGCAACCTGCAGTGCATGAAAGTATATTTCTGTTTTAATAAGCAAAAAATACCCCTAAACCTGCAGAAAGTTCATATCTGTTTTTAAAACAGAAACATTGCTTACTAAAGCCTGCCGTGGTACTGTATTTTTGAGCCCCCTAAACCTGCAGTCTTACCAAGCTGTACTACAATGTATCCCAACCATCATAGCAACATCCCTCAGGACCAGGATGAGACTATGAAGATATGAACTTTAATCTGTTTCAGCATCATACATAGAATACCAGAATAAACACAAGAAAATCCTTATAACTAAAAATTATTATTTTTAATTTTTCTAATATAAGGAAAATCCATGCTATCTAATTTTATAATACCAAAATACTTTTTTGGTAAATTATCTTCTTTATACTCGTGATCTCCTCTCTTCCTACCATCTTTAGATAATGCATCAGCCAAAGCGTTAGCTTCTCTGAAGATGTGTTTTATAGTGAAATCTAATGAATTTATGTCATGTAGAATTTCTTCTATCTCATTTTCATATTTCCACATAATTGACTGTATTTTAATTAGATTTACAACTATTTTTGAATCAATTTGAATATCTACATTCTTGATATCTAAGTTTTTACATATTCTTATTCCTTCTTTTAGTGCTAATATCTCGGCATGTAAAGCCGATGATGCTTGCAATCTTCTAGTGAAAGCTAAAATTAACTTCCCCTCCGAGTTTCTAATTGCTCCCCCTCCTCCAGCTTCGCCCATATCTCTATCGAAACTACCATCTGTATTTAAGGTAAACACACCTCTTGCAGGTTTTTCCCATTTTATGCTAATTGTTTTAAACTGCTTAAGTGGTTTTTCTTTTAGGTTCCAAAACTGTAAGGTATCCTTATCCATCTTTGAACCTTGTGTTTTTATAGGGCATATCTCTGAAATTTTTCTTGTTTCCTCTTTTATTTCTTTCCAGATATCTTCCACCATCATATTATACCCTTCGAATCTACTTTTATTCCTAGCTTTCCAAATGCACCAAATGACTATTGGTGGAACATTGCTTTTAATCCATTTCTGTGCCATGCTAGGAACATTTGAATTACACCATTTTTTAAACCTGCAACTTAAAGGGAGATGTTCATATTTTATCTACATTTCTGATGCTAATCTTTTCCATATTTCTGCAGCTACTTTCCCTTCTGAAAATAGGTGATCTAATGTTTCAATCTCATTTAAGCAACATTCACATCTAGAAACTAGTTGAATACCTTTCTGCTTTAAATTATTATCAATTGGGATAATATTAGATAAAACTTTCCACATAATAGTTTTAATTTTTTGTGGATTGTCATTATTCCAAGCCCATTTAAATAATATTTGTTCTTTTTTCTTTTTTCTTAAGATATTTTTCACTGTTTTAAGCGAAAATGTGCCCTCCGGAGATAAGGTCCATCTCCATCCTTTTTTCGTCTGTTTAGAGTAATTTTCCACTAAATCTCTTTGTTTAAGCATTTGATTCAAAACCTGTGAACTCCTACTTTTATTTTTTATTTTATTAATGTCATCCTTTATGCAGTACTTTGCCCGCATAAATTTAGACCATAAACTTTCATTTTCTTTTAAATTCCACCATCTCTTGCTAGCCCCTGCTTTGGCTAAGTCAATGATGTTGACAAAGCCTAAACCAGCTTCTTGGAAAGGATAACATAAATCTCTCCATTTTTTCCAATGAAGTTTGTGTTTACCCTCTTTTTTACCCCACAAAAAATTGGCTAATTCTTTTTCAATTTCTTTTATAAATTTGATTGAAGGCTGCGTGATCATAATATTATGCATTATTAAACTTTCTAAAACATATTTTATAAGGGTTATTCTGCCCCCCATACTTAGATATTCTACTTTCCATCCTGCAATTTTCTTTTTTAATTTATTTATTAGAAGTGCTAAGTATTCTGTCTTGAACTTTCCTTCATAAATCGGGCAACCTAAATAAATCATTTCTCGTTTTTTGTGAGAGAAACCTGTGATATTTTTAATTCTATGTGATAATGCAGTTGGGGCTTTATAAGATATCATATATTGACATTTTATTTTGTTTAATTTTTGACCTGTTTCTTCCTCCATGTATTTTAATAAATCTATCAGGTTACTTAATGATTTACTGCATCCATTAGTGAATATCATTACATCATCTGCATATGCTAAACAACTTACCAGGGGTGTGTTTTTTGGTTGTCTAAAAGTACCTATAAGACCATTTAACATTTTATTTTTAAGATTAACTATCAAGAGTTCTAGATAAATATTAAATAGTGATGGCGATAGCGGGTCACCTTGTCTTAAACCTCTAACTGGCTTTATTTCCTTTCCTACTTTCCCATTTGTTATAATTCTCGCCCATGTGATTGATATACATCTGTATATCAGATCTATCCATGTCTCAGAGAAACCCATTTTTCTCATCGTTGAACAGAGAATACTCCATTCAACTCTATCAAATGCTTTGGAAAGATCTAGCTTAATTAATACATTATTACCTTTTGTTTTAGTACCTATTTCTCTGCACATTTCTTTTGCCAAGCAGATATTATCCATAATCAATCTATTTTTCATAAAACCAATTTGTTCTTCAGAAATAATTTTTGGTAATAGCAATGCTAATCTATTTTGTAGAATTTTGTCTAAAATTTTATATATTGAATTACAAAGACTAATTGGCCTAAAGTCCTCTCCTTTCTGTGGATTTTCCACTTTCGGAATGAGAATTAAATGAAAACTACCCCATTTCTTACCTATATCAGCTCCACAGAATATACTATTTATGGCTTTTTCTAAATCTTTTTTTATTATTTCCCAGCAAACCTGAAAGAAGCAATTGTTCCAACCATCTGGTCCAGCTGCACTGTCTTTATTCATACTAAAAATTGCATTTCTAATTTCTTCTTCTTCAGGGAATTTTGTTAGCATATTATTATCATCTGAAGAAATTTTATTCTCAATGTTTTGTATAAGTGTGTTACCTTTTAGCTCTCTTATTCCACCTAAGTGGTTCTCAAAAAACTTTGTAAATTAATTTTCTATATCTAAGTCTTTTTCAAGCCATACATTTTCATTGTTTTTTATTCCCCTAATTCTATGTTTTTGAGATTTTAGTTTAGCCACTTTTTGAAAAAATTGTGTTTTTATCTCCTTCTTTCAACCATTTAATTTTTGCTTTTTGTTTCCAGAAAGCTTCTTCCATTAACAATTTTAATTTTAATTCCGCTTGTGCCTTGCTAAGAGTTCTTCTATTGATTATACTTTGGTCTGTTTCAAATTCTAATTCACTTTTTAGTACTAACTCTTCTGCATCTTTTATATTTTTAATTATATTTCCAAATGTTTCATTATTCCACTTTTTTAATTCAACCTTTAGTCTACTCAATTTATTATTTAGAATTTGAATCGGATTTCCTGAAACCTCAAGATTCCAGGAGTCCTTTATCTTATTCAAGAATTCATGATGTAAGCACCAAGAATTTTGAAATTTAAAAGAACCTATTGTTTAAATTATTCTTTTAACAGAAATCAATAATGGACCGTGATCAGAGCAGGATCTATTTAAATGATTAACCTCTCTAGAGCCAAACTGTTCTAACCATTTAAGGTTAAATAAGACCCTGTCTAATCTAGCCCATATTGTGCCCTTCTTTTTCCAGTTATTGCACCATGTGAAAGATGAGCCATTAAATTTGGCTTCTATTAGATTAGTATTATTTATTGTGTCATTAAATTTAGCCATCCCTCTCTTATTTGGTGATCTACCACCCTTCTTTTCATTAAAATTTCTAACCGTATTGAAGTCTCCACCTATTATCCAGGGCTTATTTTCTAAGGCAGTTTTTCTCATTTCCTCCCATAATTCTTTTCTCTCCTCTTTTTTATTTTTGGCATAAACTATCGTTATTATTTCATTTTCATTTTGACTTAGACTCAGGTTTATTAATTGATTAGTATCTTTTAATATTTTTATGTCTAAATTATTTTTCCACAATATCCAGATTTTACCATTATTATTAGAGTAACCATGATTAAATCCTAAAATAGTTTTATAGTATTCTAGTTGAGTTTTATCCACCATCGGTTTAGCTATTAAAACAAGATTAATTTTATGCATGTATATTAGTTTTTTCAATCTATTCCTTGAAGGGGAGTTTGCAATTCCCCTTATATTCCAATAAATGTAATTATACATTCTTAATGGATTTAGCTTGCGCTCTGTAGTGTATTTGGTCTCATATATTTTATTTAAGTGTTTTTTCATTTTCCTTGGTTTTTTAAGTGAGCTTAATTCTCCTCCTTTCTCCACTTTCCATTCTCTATTTACTTGGATAGCCATTATTTTTAACTCCTCAATTGCCCAATCTTTATTTCCCATTTTTTGTTTTGCTTTAGAATTATCTATATTTATATCATCTTTAGTTGTTCTTTGCTTTAGTTCATTTTCCTCCACATCCGTATAGAGGGAGGTCAAACTTTTTATTTCAAATTCTTCCTCAGAGTCCTCTTCAGCAAGGACAGCCCAACTTTTATTTTTTTGGAAATTAGTTTTCATTTGAACTCTAGTTCTTTTATTTAATTCTGAAATTTTTCTAATCAACTCCCTCCTCTTCCTCTCTTCTATTTCTGCCCTTTCATCTTCTATATTCGGTTTGTTATATTCAATTAATTTTAGTTCTTCTACCTTACCATTCTGAATTTCTAATTGAGCAGTGTGTGAATTCTGTGGTTTTATTTGATATCTAATCAAATCTCCTCTTCTACCTACTGCCATTTTTCTTTCCTCTTGTTTTAGCTTATCATCTGTTCTTTTCTTGTTCACTAAACATGCTTCTAAACCATGACCCATCTTTTTGCAGCAAGAGTAGAATGGAGGTAGGTATTCTGGAATGATTTGTTGCCAAAATCCCCCTCCATCTATAGTTCCAATCCAGATACGATTGGGTAATGGTTTCTGTAAGTCCAGCTCAACACAAACACGTGCAACACTCGGTCTAGAGAGTGTTGCAGTAGCACAATCAAGAAGAAGAGGAGAGCCAAGCAAACAAGCAATACGGTATAAAGCATACTTATCAAATATATGAATCGGAAGCATGGGAAACAGCAGCCATACCGGGGCCAAGGAGGATTCTTCCTTCGTCGTGAATTTAGGGGTCCATCTGAACATTCTCATGGGATAGCCCATGATATACCAGACGCCTTTCAACCATAGACGATGGAAATCCTCTTCGGAATGTAGTTGTATCAGCACGTGTTTATCTTCTATGAGCCGAATTTTAATCTAAGCTTTGAGCTTCAAAGCTTCAAAGAAGGAGCGGATATCATCAATACGAGGTCTACCATGCGAGAATTTACCCACAAGTGTGTGCTTGTGAGGTTTAGAGAGCATTCGAAGGTCTTCGGCAGAAAAAAATATCGAGGGTTCCTCGATATTTTTTTTTTCTTGAGTGTCCGAGGAAGACGAATGAGGCGCGTTCCTCTTAACAAAATCCGAAAATGATTTCTTATTAACTAAGAAATCCATTGTCTTCAAAATTCGCTTGCAATTTACTTCTTCCTCAACAAAAATTGCAGAATCTTTCCCTAGGAAGACGAAGGAGGCGCGGTTCCTTCGAAACCTATCTATATGTGTGTATATATATATATATATATATATATATATATATATATCTGTCTATATTTTGTCTATCTATTTATTTGTCAATATGACTATAATTGTGTCCATTAATCTATCTAATTATTTATTGGTCTATATGTCTGTCTATCTGTGTATATATCTGTCTATCTCTATGTATCCATATGTCTGTCTATCTGTCTGTCTATCTATCTGTCTATCTGTGTGTCTATCTTTCTGTATATTTAACTATTTATTCTTTTGTCTATCTATCTATCTATCTATCTATATCTATGTATATTTATTTATCATTAGTCTATTTATCTATTTATTAATTTGTTTATGTAATAATCTATCTATTTATATTTTTATCTATATATCTTTCTTTATATCTCTCTTTTTATCTATATGTCTATAAATTTATCTATCCTTTTATCTTTTTATCTATTTGTCTATATATATTTCTATCTTTCTATCTATCTACATGTCTATGTATCTATCTATTTATTGGTCTATCTATATGGCTATCTATCTGTCGATCTATCTATCTATCTACCTAATATTCTATTAATATTTTTTTTATCTATCTATCAATCTTTTTATATGCCTATCAATTTGGGTATCAATCTGTCTATCAATCTATCTATCAATCTATGTATCAATCTATTTATCAATTTGTATATCAATCTGTCTATCTTTTATTTTCATTCTATTATTTTGTCTATCTCTCTATCTGTCTATCTGTTTGTCTATACGTTTATTTATATTTCTATCTATTTATCTATCTATATGTTTGTCTATTGATCTATCTAACTATTGGTCTATCTATCTGTATATCTATTTATCTAGTTATCTATCTGTTTGTCTGTCTATCTATCTATCTATTTGTCTATCTATATACTTATATATGTATTTTTGTGTATATCTATCTGTCTATATGTATGTCTATCAATCTTTCTATTTGGTTATCTATTTAACTAGCTATCTTTTTATCATTCTAAATATTTGTGTGTCTTTCTATCAAATATCTATCTATCTATTTATTTAATAATCTGTATGTCTATCTTATTTTTTTTCTATCTCTCTATCTATTTGTCTATCTAACTTTCTATCTGTATATCTATCTAAATGTTTGCCTGTCAATAAATCTATATGTGTATCTATCTATCTCTTTGTCTATCTATTGGTCTATCTATCTATTTGTCTATGTATCTGTCTATATATATATATATATATATATATATATATATCTATTTATATATCTATCTATCTAAGTATTTGTCTAATGATCTATCTATATATATGTCTATCTATCTATCTATTTATCTATCTTTTTATCTGTCTGTTTATCTATCTATCTATTTGTCTATCTATTTGATTATATATCTGTTTATCTATATGTATGTCTTTCTATCTATCTATCTTTTTTTCTTTCTATCTATCTATCTATTATCTATTTGTCTATTATTTCTATATATATATATATTTGTCTCTCTCTATCTTTCTATGCATCTATCTAATATTTTGTTGATCTATCTGTCTAACTATCTGTCTAATTATCTTTCTATTAATTTGTTTATTTATCTATATATCTATTTTTCTATCTTCCAATCTGTCTATCATTCTACCTATTAATATGTCAATCAATCAATCTATCTATTTATCTATATGTCAATCTAATTGTTTATCTATCTATCTTTGAATATGTCAATCTATCTATCTATCTATCTAATTTTCAATCAATCTATCTATCTATCTATCTATGTGTCAATCTATGTATATATTTGTCTATTTTTCTATCTATCTATCAATTTATCTGTCAGTCTATCTATCTATCTATCTTTTTGTTTATTTATCTGCCTATCTATCTATCTATCTATCTATATATTTATTTTTCTATCTATCTATTTATCTACATATCTATCTATTTTTTATACATCTATCTATCTACATATCAATCAATCAATCAATCAATCAATTAATCTATCTATCTATCTATCAGTCTATCTAATTATATATCTATCTATCTATATATCAATCTATTTTTCTTTTTATCTATCTATTTGTCTATTTATTTTTCTATATTTCTCTATATCTATTTTTCTATTTTTTTTATCTTTCTATGTCTAACTATATATATTTATTTAAATCAATCAATTAATCAATCAATCTATCTATCTATCTATTTATCTATTTGTCTATCAGTCTTTTTATCTATCTATCTATCTATATCTTTGTCTATTTTTTGGCCACTTTTTCTATATGATAAGGCTATGAATATATCTATTTATATGTATATTTATTTGTCAAACTATCTTTTTATCAATCTACCTTTCTATCTATCTTTCAATATATTTATCAATCAATATATTAATCTATCAATCGATCAATCAATCTGTCTGTCTATCAATTAATCTATCTAAAAGTCTACCTGACTATTTATCTATATGTTTATTGATATGTTTATCTATCTATTTATCTATTTGTATATGTGCCTAACAATCAATTAATCAATCTATCTATCTATCTATCCATCTTTCTATCTATCTTTACGTCTAACTATCTATTTCTCTATCTATATGTCTCACTATCTATCTGTCTATCTATAAGTTTGTCTATCTATAAGTTTGTCTATATGTTTGTCAATTTGTCTATATATATTTATGTTTGCCTATAAGTCAGTCTATCTGTTAGTATATCTAACAATCAATCTATCTATCAATATATATGACTATCTATCTTACTATCTATCTTTCTATTTATCTATATATTTTTCTATGTATCTATTTGTCTATATGTCTGTCTATCTATCTATTTATCTCTCTGTCAATTTTTCTATATATCTATCTGTCTATCTATTTGTCTCTTTGTCTATTTATCTTTCTATCTATCTGTCTATCTACCTATCGATATATCAGTCTATTTGTCAATCTATTTTTTATCTATCTATCTATCTTTCTGTCCATCTATCTGAAAATCTATATGTCTATCTATCTGTCTATATATCTATTTATATTTACATCTATCTATATTTATGTCTATCTATCTGTCAATCTTTCTATCAATCTATCTATTTATCTAATAAATAGTCTAATAATCTATCTATCAATCTATCAATAAATCAATCTATCTATCTATCTATGTGTCAATCTATTTATCTATCTATCTGTCTGTTAGTATGTCTAAATGTCTATCTTTATATTTGTCTTTCTTTCTATTTACCTATTTATTTATCTGTCTATCTATTTGTATGTCTATATTTTTTTCTATCTTTCTATCTTTCTTTCTAGTTATCTGTATGTCTATCTATCTATCTATCTATTTATCAATCTTTCTTTTTGTCTATCAATTAGTCTATCAACATATCTTTCAAATTGTCTATCTTTCAATCTATCTAATATTTATCTATCACCATATCTATCAACCTATCTATCTCACTTTTTATCTACATATTAATTTATTTTTATATTTATCTATCTATATGTTATCTATCTATCTATCTATATATCTTTCTATTAATTTATCATTCTATCTAAATATCTTTCATTCTTTTTTTAATCTATTTTTTAATTTGTTTATTAATATATCTATCAATCTATCTATCTATTTGTCTATTTATATATCTATCTAAATGTCTAGTTTTTTGTTTATCTAAATGTGTACCTTTCTATCTATCTATCTATCTTTTTGTCTCTTTATCTGTTTATTGTGCTACTGCTGCATCCCCAGGCTTTTAATATTTCATTTCCTGTAGTTACATGAAAATATTAAAACAGATTATTAAGTAAAAAACAAATTACATATACAGCACTATCTATATGTTTATGTGTCTGTCTATCTATCTTTTATCTACCTATCTATCAATCAATCTATCTAATTATATATATATTTGTCGATCTATTTGTTTATCTATCTATCTATCTATATGTCTCTCAATCTGTCTGACTATCTATTGTAAATCTATTTGACTATTTGTTATCTCTATTTATCTGTATCTCTGTCTATCGATATATCTACGTATCTATCTATCTATATGTCTATGTTTCTATCTATCTATTTATTTGTCTATCTATCTATTTATCTATCTATTTTTTTGTATTTTTATCTATCTGTCTCCATGTTTGTTTGTCTATCTTTCTATCTGTATATCTATATGTTTATTTTTATATCTATCTATCTTTCAATATGTCAATATATCTGTTTATCAATATTTCTATCAATCTATATATCAATCTACCTATCATTATATCTATAAATCTATCTATCAAAATATGTATCAATCTTTCTATCAAACAATATATCAAACTTTGTAACTATTTGTATATCTATATATCTATCATTCTATTTATCTCTTGATCTATCTATAAATCTTTATATCAGTCTATTTATATATCTATCTATCTATTCATCTTCTATCTATCTGTCTATATATATGTATATCTCTCTATCTATCTGTCTATTGATTTGTCTAACTATCTATCAATCCGTCTATCTATCTGTCTATCTATCTATATTTTAATCTATCTATCAATTTGCCTATATATCTATATATCAATTTGTCTATCAATCTATCTATCAATTTGTCTATCCTTTAATCTATCTATCTATTTGTCCATCTATCTGTGTATCTATCTATCTATATGTTTGTCTATCTATCTATGTATCTGTATGTCGGTCTATCTATCTATCTATCTTTTTTTCTATGTATTTATATATATATATATATATATATCTCTGTCTGTCTGTCTGTCTATCTACCTACCTACCTATCTGTCTGTCTATTTGTATGTCTATATATCTATATATCTGTGTATTTGTCTTTCTGTCTATCTATCAATCTATCTATCTATTTATGAGTCTATTTGTGTGTCTATCGATGTGTATATCTTTCTATCTATTTGTCAATAAGTTTATCTATCTATCTATTTATCTCTCTATCTATCTATCGCTCTATCAAGTATATAGCTATCTATTTGTTTGTAAATCATTCTGCATATCTATCTATTTATCTACCTATCCATATGTCTGTCAATCAATCTATCTGTCTATATATCTATTTTTCTTTTATCTTTCTATATATCAGTCTATCTATCTATATATCTATCTCCCTATATATTTGTCCATCTATCGATTTAATAATCATTCAATATATCTGTCTAATAATATAACTATCTATTTATCTATCTATCTATCTGTCTGTCTGTGTATTTATATCTATCTATCCTTCTATTTATCGTCCTATCTATCCCCCTCTTAATCAGTCTATCTATCATATATCTATCTATCTACTTGTCTATTTATCTCAAAATCTATCTATTTATCTATCTATATTTCTATCTAAGCGTCTAACTATCTTTATATATTATATTTCAATCTATATGACTATCTATCAATTTGTCTGTATGTCTATATTTCTATCTATCTATCTATCTACGTATCTACGTGTCTATCTATCTATCTATATGTCTTCTTATATTTCTATCTATTTGTTTATCTATTTGTGTATCTAGCAAACTAACTATCTATATATCTATCTGTGTATCTAACTCTCTATTTACCTGTCTTTCGATCAGTCTATCTAGTTATTTATCTATTTGTCTATCAATATATTTATCTATTTATTATTTGACTATCTTTCTATCTTTACATCTATCTATATATTTATCCATTTATCAATTTGTCTATCTATTTATCTATTTATATATCTATCTATCTTTATATATATATATATATATATGTCTATCTAGTTATCGATCTATCTATTTGTATATGTATTTATCTATCTATCTATCTATGTATCTCTCTATCTTCCTATCTATTATTTATATATCTATGTATATATATTTATATATATCTTTTTATTTATTTATCGATGTATCTACCTATCGTTCTATCTCTTTATCTTAATTTATCTATCAATTTGTCTATATATCTATCTAATTGTCTATCTATCTGTTAATCTATATGTCTATCTATCTTTTAATCTACCTATATATATGTCTATCTATATGTTTGTGTAAAACAAAACAATCTATCTATTTATCTATATATTTATATATCTATCTATCTAAAAATCGATCAATCTATCAATTAATCAATCAATCTATATATCTATCAATTTGTAAATAAATTTTTTTTTTCAATCTATATATCAATCTATCTATTAATTTTTGTATCTTTCAATCTATCAATCTATCGATCTATCTATCTATTTATCATTCTATCTATTAATATGTCTATCTATCTGTCTCTATATCTATCTATCTCTATATCTATCTATCTATTTGTCTATCTATCTATATATCTATCTTTCAATCTTTTTATCAATCTACCAATCAAACAATGTATATATCTATCATTTTGTCTGTATGTCTATCTATGTGTCTGTTTGTTTGTTTGCATATCTTTTTTTTGTCTGTCTATTCATCAATATATCTATCTATTTCTTTATTTTTTTATCTATTTCTCTATCTACCAACATACCTAATTGTTTGCCTGCCTGACAACATTCTTGCTTGTATATCTATCTTTCTAGCTGTTTATCTATTTATCTATCTATTTGTCTATCTCTTTCTCTATATATGTGTATGTCTATCGATCTGTCGTCTATCTATCTATCTATATATTTATCTATCTTTTTTATCTTTGTATCTCTCTATGTTTATCTATCTATCTATATATTTATCTATCTTTTTATCTTTGTATCTCTCTATGTTTATCTATCTATCTGTCTTTCTATCTATTTGTATGTCTATCTAACTATATATATATATATATATATATATATATATATATATATATATATATCTATCTTTTTATCTATCTATCTCTCTATCTATTTGTTTGTTCTTTGTCTATCAATCTAACAATCTACTTCTATATATTTATCAATCTATTTGTCTATCTATCTATCAATATATCTTTTTATCTATTTGACTATCTATCTATCTCTCTATCTATCTGATAATCTGTCGATCTATATGTCTATCTATTTGTCATTTTATTTATCTATCAATCTATCTATCTGTAAATCAATCAATCAATCAATTCTATCTATCTATCAATATGTCTATCAATATATCCATCAATCTGTCTATCAATCTATTTATCAATCTTTCTATCAATCAATCTATCTTTCTATCAATCAATCAATCTATCTATCTATCTATATATATATCTGTCTGTCTATTTATTTGTCTATCTATCTATATATTTATCTGTATGTCTATCTATATATTTTTATATCTACATGTCTAACTATCTGTCTATATATTTGTCTATTTCATTATCTATCTATATATATATCTATCTACATGTCTATCTACTTAATATATCTATCTATATTTCTAATTATCTGTCTATCTATCTAACTATCTATGTATGTATGTATCTATCTATCTATATTTCTGTCTATCTATTTGAATATCTATCTAACTATATATATGTCTTTTAAATATTCTATCAATATATCTGTCAATCTATTTGTCTATATATATCTCTCTCTATCTATCATTCTTTTTATCTATGCGTCTATTTGTCTATCTATCGATCTATCTATCTGTCTGTTGAACTCTCTGTAATTCAAACTATTTTTTAATCTATCTATCTAAGTGTCTATCGATCGATCTATCTATCTATCTATCTATCTTTCTTTCAATCTTTCTATCTATTTGTCTATCAATCTATCTAAAAATCTATTAATCTATCTATTTATATATTTCTCTATCTATAAATTTCTTTATATTTTTATTTAACTATCAATCAATCTATTTCTTTATTAATTCATATATTAATCTATCTATCAATTAGTCTATCAATTTATCTATCAATATGTCTATCTATTTGTCTATTAATCTAACTATCAATCATTCTGTCTATCTATCTATCTCTCTATTTATATATTTTTCTATCTATCTATTTATTTTTTTTGTCTATCTATCTATCTCTCTATTTATATATTTTTTTGTCTATCTATCATTCTATTCATTAATCTATATATCTATCTAATTGTTTTTATATCTTTCTATCTATTTATATGTGTATCAATCTAAATATCTATCTATCTGTCTATGTATATATTTGACAATCTATGTATCTATTTATTTATGTTTCTATCTGTTTGTCTATGTAT
Source organism: Sapria himalayana (assembly GCA_029783825.1). Classification (NCBI taxonomy): domain Eukaryota; kingdom Viridiplantae; phylum Streptophyta; class Magnoliopsida; order Malpighiales; family Rafflesiaceae; genus Sapria; species Sapria himalayana. The sequence goes on along the minus strand of JAREIK010003344.1, from coordinate 245,476 downwards.
CTATCTATCTATTTATTTTTCTATTTATCTATCTATCAATCTATTTGTCTATCTATTTATCTATTTATTTGTCTATCAATCGATCGATCTATCAATCTTTCTATATTTCTGTCTATCTATTTGTCTGTTTATCTTTCTTTCTTTCTTTCTTTCCATCTCTTTATTTTTTTATCTATCTGTCTATCTATATGTCTATTTATCTATCTTTCTTTCTTTCTTTCCGTCTCTATATTTTTTTATCTATCTGTCTATCTACCAATCTATCTATTTATCTAATTGTCTATCTATATATTTGTCTATATATGTGTCTATTTATATTTTACTATCTGTCTATGTGTCTGTCTATCAATATATCTATTTATCTATCTATTTATCTACCTATCTATTTTTTATCTTTCTATCTACCAAGATGTCTATCTATCTGTCTATATATGTGTCTATCTATCTATCTATCTGTCTGTCTATCTATCTGTCTGTCTGTTTGTCTGTCTGTTTGTCTATCTGTCTATTTATCTGCCTATCTATCTATCTATTTGTCTATCTATCTATATATTTATCTTTTAATTCTATCTATCTTACTTTCTTTTGGTCTATCTATCAATCTATCAATCTACATATCTTTATATCTATTTATCTACTCCTTGATTTGGTGTGCTTTGCTTGATAATGTTCCACCACCGTGACGCCAGAAAGAAAAGCATGTCTAACTATCTATCTATTTGTCTATTTATCTATCTATATATCAATCTATCAATATAATTGTTCATCTATCTATCTATCTAATTGTATATCTACCTTTTTATCTTAATGTCTATCTATCTGTTTATTTGTTTTTCTATCTATTTATCTAATAATATTTCTTTCTATCTATCTTATAAATTATTTATCTATCTATCTATCTATCTATCTACATATCTTTCTTACTATCTACCTGTCTATAAATTATGTCTATCAATCTATTTATCAATGTATCTATTATGCTGCCTATCAATTTGTAATGATAGATAGTTAAATAGATAGAAAGATTTATAAACACATAGATATATAGATAGATAGAAATATAGATATACAAAAAGATAGATAGACAATTAGACTAATAGGTAGGTAAACAAAAAGTATGACAGATACATAGGCATAAAGAGAGATAGTTAGATGTTAAATCATATATATATATATACTAAAATATAGATAGATAGATAGATAGATAGACAAATGGAAATACATGTTGATAGATTGATTGATCGATAGATAGATATACAAATAATTAGACAGATGGATAAAGGGTTTGATAGATAGTTTAATAGATAGATTAATAGATAGATTGAAAAATAGATTGATACACAAATTAAAAGATAGATAGATTGAAAAAAAGACAGATAGGGAGATAGATAAAGAGATGTAAAAATAGATAGATAGACAGACAGATAGATAGATAGACAATAGGTATATAGACAGATAAAGACACATATAGATATACAGACAGATAGATATATAGATAGAAAGACAGATAGATATATAGATAGATAAATAGATAGATAGATAGATTGATCAAAATATAGACAGATAGATAGAGAGAAAGATATATAGATAGATAGATAGACAAACATATAGGTAGACATTTACATAGACAAATAAATAAATAGATAGTTAGATAGATAAATAGATAGATAGATAGACATATATATAGATTGATAGACATATATATAGATAGATAGATAGATAGAAAAATAGAGGCATATATAGATAGACTGATAGATATACATATATATAGATAGATACATAGGTAGAAAGGTAGATATTTAGATAGTTAGAAAAATAAATAGTTAGACAAATAGATAGATGAATAGATAAATAATTATATACATAGATAGATAGACAAAAACATTGACTTATAGATAGATAGATAGACATACAAATAGAGATAAATATTTAGATAGATTGATAGATAAATACATAGATAGATATATAAATAGTTAGATAGACAACTAGATAAGTAGAAAGATAGACATGAACATAGACACATAGATAGGCATAGAGATACCTAGATAGATAGACATATAAATTTAAAAATTGATAGAAGATTGATAAATAGTTTAATGAATAGATAGATTGATAGATTGATTGATTGTCAAATTGATGGACAAATTAAATTGATAGACATATAGATATACAGGATGAAAGACATATAGAGAGATAGATATATAGATAGATAGATAGAAAAATAGATAATATTCAGATTTTTAGACAGATAGATAGAAATTTTATTAGAAAAAAAGGACAAATACATAGAGAGAGATATATATATATATATACATATACATACATACATATATATATATAAATATATAGCTAGATATATTTTGATTGATAGATAGAAAGATATTTAGAAAGATAAATAAATAGATATATACATAGATGGATTTATACAAAGAATGATGGTCAGATACATAGACAATTTGATAGACAATTTGATAGACACAAAGATAGATAAATAGATATACACATAGATAGAAAAATAGAAAGATAGATTATTAGTTTTATAGATAGATATATAGAAAGATAGTTAGAGACATAGATTGATAGATAGAAAGATTGATATATAGACAAATAGATATATTAATAGATAGATATAAATATAGACATATTGATAGACCAAAAGATAGATAGATAGATACATAGAGGAAATGATAGAAATAAAGATAGATAGATAAATATATAGATTGAAAAATAGATTGATAGATTGATAGACAAAATGAACTAAGGATAGATAGATAGATAGATAGAAATGCATATAGATAGAAAAATAGATAGACATATAGATAGATAAATATATAAGCAGATATATAGATAGATAGATTGATTGATTGATTGATTGACAAAAAGATAGACATGAAGATTGATAGATAGACAGACAGACAAATAGATAGATAGATATATAAAAAGATAGACAAAAAGATAGATAGATAAATAGTTAGTTAGAAAGATAGATAGATAGATAGATAGGTACACAAATAAATAGACATTTTAACAAACAGACAGACAAATAGATAGGTAGATACTTATATAAACCAATAGTTATGTAGAAAGAAAGTTCGATAGATAAATAGATGGATAATTATTTAGATAGATAAACAGATAGATAGATAGATAATATACAGATAGTTAGATAGATAGACAGAAAGATAATTAGATAGATAGATAGACAAAAACATATATAGATAAATAGACATATTGATAGAAAGATTGATAGATAGAGTGATTGATTGATTGACAGATAGATTGATTGATTGAAAGAATGATTGATAGATAGATTGATAGATAGGTTGATAGATAGATTGATAGACAGTTTGATACATAGATTGATAGACATATAAAATGATTGATTAATAGGTAAAATGATATATAGAGAGACTAATAGATAGACAAACAAACAAATAAATAGATAGAGAGGCAGATAGATAGATAGATAGACACAGAAATAGTCATAAAGAAATAAATATAGATGATAGAATGATTGATAGATAGATTGATAGATTGATTGAAAGATTTATTGATAAAGAGATAAATAGACATATATATATATATATATATATATATATATATATATATACACATCGACACACACACACACACACAGATAGATAGATAGAGACACAAAATGATAAATTTATAGATAGATAAATTGATCGATGATAGATAGACAGATAAATAAATAGATAGATAGAAAAATAGATAGATAAACATATATACATAGAAAAAGAAACATAGATAGATTGACAGATTGATAGTTTGATTGGTAGATAGGTAGATAGATTTATATATAAATTGATATATATATTGATAGATAGATTTATAGATAGATTTATAGATAGATTGATAGACATATAGATAGATTGATTAATTGATAGATTAAAAGATAGAAAGATATACAAAAATATAGACAGATAGATATAGAGATGGATAGATAGATATATAGACAATCAAATAGATATATTGATAAATAAATAGATATATAGATAGATAGATCGATAGACAAATTTATAGACAGACAAATAGACATATAGATAGATAGATAGATATATACACTAGTAGATAGTCAAATAGATAAACAGATAAATAGATAATAATATAGTTAGATAGATACATAGAAAGATAGATAGATTGATTAACATAATGATAGAAAGATAGACAAACAGATAGATAGACACATAGATATATAGATAGATAGATATATAGATTGACATTTAAATAAAAAAATAGATAGATAGACAGATAGATAGACAAATAGATAGATAGATAGATTGAAATAAAGATAGATAGATATATAGATATGAAGATAGATAGACAAATATATAGAAAGATAGATAAACAAATATATATATAGATAAATAGACATATAGACAAATAGAAAGACAAATACATAGATAGATAAAAAGACAGATAGATAGATTGATTGATTGTCAACTAGATGGAGAAATATTTAGAAAATTAGATAGATGGTTTCAATAAAAGATTGATAGATATATTGAATGAAAAATTGATAGAAAGATAGTTAGATTTTTTGATAAATAGATAGATATATAAATCAACAAATTATTAGACAGATAGAAAGATTTATAGATAAACAGATAGATATACTGATTGATATACATTTAGATAGACAGATAGATAGAAGATAGATAGAGAAATAGATAGATAGTTAGATAGACAAGTAGATAGGAAAAAAATTAGATATTAAAATAAATAGATTGATATATATATATATATATAGATATATATATATATAGACAAATAGATAGATAGATTTATCTAGATATTGTTATAAATATAGAAAGATAGATAGATATATAGATAGATACATAAATAGGCAAGAGATAGATAGATAGACTAATAGAAAGATAGATAGAAAGATAAGTAGATAGCTAGTTATATAGATATATAGATAGATAGACAATAAGATAAACAATTAGTTAGTTAGATAGATAGACAAACAGATAAAATGACAAATTAATAGTAAAACTGATATATTGATATATCAATAGACAAACTAGTAAGTATTCAGCAAGGGTGACAATCAAGTTGGTAGGCATACATTAATATAGAAAACAAACAAATATACTCATAAATTGATAGAAAAATAGACAAATACACAAAAAGACAAATAGACAAACTTATAGACAAAGAGATATATAGATAGACAGACAGACATATAGATAGATAGATAGAAATATAGATAATTTGATATACATATTGATAGACTGTTAGATAGAAAAATTGATAGATAAAGAAACTGATAGATAGGTAGACAAATAGATAAACAGAAAGTTTGATAGATAGATAGACAGGTTGATAAATAGAATGATATACAAATTGAAAGATTGATTGATATACAAATTGAAAGATTGATTGATATACATATTGATAGATAGATCACAATATATATTGATAGATAGATAAATAGACAGATTTATATACAGATTAATAGATAGATTAATAGATAGATAGATAGACTGACTGACTGACTAATAGATAGATAGATAGATATCCATTTAGATAGACAAATAGATAGACTGATAGATAATTAGATATATAAATATATTATTAGACTGATATATAGCTAGATAGATAGATAGGTAGGTAGATAAATTGTCATATAGATAGACATATATATATATATACACACTGATAAATAGACATATATATAAACAAATTGATAGACAGATAGATTGATTGAATAATTGATTGATAAAAATATAGATAGATAGCTAGATATATAGATAGATGGATAGATAGATAGATAGGTAGACAGATAGACAAATATATAGATACATAGACAGATAGATAGGTAAATAAATAGAAAGATAGATATACATATAAATAGTCAGCTAGAAAGACAGAAAGATGGATATATAGATAAGTTGTTAGATAGACAAATAGATATACAGGTAAATAGATAGATAGTTATATAGATAGATAGATAGATAGACAAGTTGATAAATAAATAGATAGATAGATATATATATATATAAACATATAGATAGATTTATAGATAGTAAGATAGATTAACTACTAGATAGAAAGATATATAGATTGATATATAGATAGATACATAGACAATTAGTTAGACATATAGATAAACTGATATTTAGACAAATCGATAAATAAATAAATAAATAAACTTATAGATAAACAGATATATAGATAGATAGATAGAAAGCTAGATAGACAAACATGCAAGTTCTTAGGCAGGTAGACTTACGCATGTATGCATATAGCTAAACAAACCAACGAGCAAATAGAAACAAAGAATGATAGACAATCTTACAATCTAAGAAAAGACATACAAATTTATAGATTAGATAAGTCGATAGATAGGCAGATAAAAAAGTAGATATATAAATAGATAGATAGATAGTTTGATATGAGATTGATAGACAAATAGATATAAAAATTGATAGACTAATAGATAGATAAATAGATAGACAAATAGGTAGACATATAGATAGAAATATAGAGAGATAGATAAATAAATAAACATACAATTTGGTAGATAGAAAAATAGATAGATTGATAAACATATTTATAGATAGATTCTTAGAAAGTTTGATAGGTCGATTGTTAGATAGTCATGTAGATAGACATATAGATAGATAGATCAATCGATAAATTGATAAATATATATATAGATAAATAGATATATAGATAAATAGATATATAGATAAATAGATATATAGATAGAAATTAGACAGACATATAGACAGACAGATAGATAGACAAATATACAATAAAACATATAGATAGATAGATAGATAGACAGATAGGAAAGTAGTCAGATAGGCAGACAATTATGTAGGTAGGTAGATTTATAGATAAAAAAAATAAACAAATCAACACATAAAATGATAAAAAAATAGACAAACAAACAAACATATAGACAAATAGATAGTTTGACAGAGATACAAATAGATAGACAGACAAATATATAGATAGATAGATATATATAGATAGATAAATAGATATATAGTTACATAGAGAGATTGAAAGATAACTAAACAAATTGATATACATACACTTAGTTAGATAGACAAATAGATAAAGATAAAATTGATTAATAGATAAATAGATTGATAAATATAATGATAGAAAAATTGATAGATAGATAGATAGATAGATTGATTGATATACATATAGATAGACAGATAGGTAGATAGATAGATAGATAGACATATAGATATATAGATATATAGACATATAGAAAGATAGATAGATAGACAAATATATATATATATATATATATATATATATATATATATATATAAACAAATTATTAGACTGATATATAGATAGATAGATTGATAGATAGACATATAGATTGAAAGTTAGATAGATAGATATTAGATAAATATAGAAATAAATAAAGATAGATTGAATGATAAATTGACATATAGATAGATAGATCAATAGATAGATTGAAAGAAAGATAGATAGATAGACAGAAATATAGATAAACCGATAGATATATAGATAGTTACACACACACACACACAGAAATAGATAGATAGATAGATACAAAAATATATAGATAGATAGACGAATAGATATACAAATAGATAGAAAGATAGTTATGTAGATAGATAGATAGATATATAGATAGATCATTAGATAGATAGATAGGTTGTTAGATAGATAGAGAGACAGACAGATAGATAGGTAGGTAGGTAGTTATATAGACAGATATATAGATAGATAAATAGATAGATAGATAAATAGATCGACAAGTAAATAAATAATTAGATAGATATATAGATAAACATATAGACACATATATAGGTAGACAGATAGATAGAAAGATATATAGATTGATGGAAAGATATCTAGGAAGATTTAGATAGATATATGGACAAGTAGATCGATAGATGGATAGATAGATAGACTAAATTATTGACAAATAGATAGGCAAAAAATAAATAGATAGATATATAAATAGTCAGATACATACACAGATACAAAGATATACAGACAGTTAGTTTTACAAATAGACTCTAAAATAGATAGATCACTATAACAAAAATTCCAAATAGCTAAGCATATATCCCTGGCTAAATGGGTTTTCTCCTTCGCTAAAATATAATAACGATTGATTTATAATGGAAGTTTTCCCCAGTTAAAGTGCTTGTGGTAAAATATTAATGAGGGAAAAATTCCCTAGCAAAAACTTAACGACAAAAAATTCCCAAGCTAAATTTATTTTCCCAAGCTAATTTTTATCGTAATTTAGAGCTACATAAATGTCCCTAGCTAAATTTTGAGCGAAACATCCCTAACTATTTATATTCCAAAAATATTTTCACTAAATTATTTTTTTTTACAAAAAATTTTATTACATATTTTAAAGATTTTATTTTAAACTATAAAAAAAATAACCTATAAAACATTATTTATAATTAAAAAAAATAAAAACAATTAATAAATTATTTTGATACAATATGCAACATAGTTAAAACAAAAACATAATAAAATTTTATTACATATTCTTCTTCATCAATGTATCTAACGATAGTGTATAAATTATAATCTGTTCATGAAATTTACATTGCTTTCTCTCCCCCATATCCTTTGATCACCATCTTTCTATTGCATCAAAGCTGTCCTAGTTTTGCCATGTGATGTCTAGTGAAAAATCCCTTTGCTTCTACAAGCTTCGTATGGAGAACATTGTGGTATCATATCTGTACGAAAATTAAACCAATCAATCTGTTCAACATAAATAAATAAAAATGGTTTTGTTTTCATAAATATATACTAATGTAGTATATATGTACATATATACTATAGCATATATGTACATATATACTATAGTATATATGTACATATATTCTAAAAAAAAGATTCTATTCTGTAAAATTATGCAATAGAACTTATACCTTATATATAATACTATAGTATATATGTACAAATATATATATACATATGTGTGTGTGTACATACATACATCAGCAATATGTATAGTTACATATACAGAAAAAAATATATACCATAATATATTTTCTGTATATATAATTTTTTTTGATAATCTATTTTGTATAACCAAATATTTCTGTTATAATATTTTCAATTAAGTGCATGAAAGAAAAAATTAAAAGGCCGAGGATGCAGTAGTAGCACAATAATGGAGCTCTTGCTGACTGGTTAGTGGGCCGAAATTTTTGGAGTAGTGCCTAACCTGTCTGATCATCCTACCCTCTCTAGTTAATTGAACTGAGAATGTTTTAATATGAAATATTTTGTTTTTTATTTATTTGGGTTACAATTTTCATGATCTGGAACTATTCATCTTCTCTCTCTCTCTCTGCGTGATCTATCATGACCGTTTCTGCACTGCACATACTGTAAGACTTTTGATTTGGTTTAATATATAATGCATGAGCATTTTCTGGTGGATGTAGATAGTCGTACTGAGCGACTAGTGAACCACATTATTTTTCATTTCTATTTTCATTTTTGTTACTGTCATGGTTGGTTTTGTTGTTCTTTCTTCTTCTATATCTTAAAATCACAATTATGGAACTGCAATTACTCAATTAATATAAATGCACGTATATACAAAAGTATATTTGACTATGTATAAATATTCTACAGAAAACTCTTGGTATTAGGATGCTTCAATCCTTTTATAATGTATCTATTATTGCTCAATTCACCATAGTTTATATAGTTCAATTATTTTCAAAACATTATAAATGGAATTATTTAGAACAATAAGCATTAAAACTCAATCTCATTATTTCTCAAACATATAAAAGCATAGAATGACTAATGTATTAAACATGGAGCAATACTACATAAGCTTATGTATGGGAGTAATTCCCATTCCAAATTGAGCACAATTAAGAATAAGATTCTTCTTACATCACTCGGAAAAAAAACAAAAAAAAAAGTCAATTTATCAAAAGTAGCCTATACCTGTGCTATCACCATGGAAGATTCCCTTGCAAGCCTAGCAAATGGACAGCTTAGCTAGAGTGATGACCAAAAAAATTTTAACAGAAACTAGGAGCTCCCTAGCCATAACATCAGATTCATTACCAACGAGATCACCAGAAACCAATATATCAGATATCATAAAATCATAGTGCAAGGGAGGAATGGCATTAGGCACCTCTGAAATGTTAGAAATTGCACATTTAGTAATGATCTATTATTCATAGCTTGATAGAGCTGCCTTTAACTCGCATATCTAGAAACCATTATCAAATACGGCATCCTTTGAGAAATCCATCCAATAATTGAAAAAGAAAACAAGAAAACAATAAAATGAAGCATTCAAATAAGCATCCAAAGCTCAAGGAAAAGCACCATTCTTGCTGCACTAGAGAAAAAAACTTACTTTTGTTAATTTTTTGCAACAATATCAGTGGCACAATTGGTTTATTTTCAAATATGAACCATTAAAATTATACAAACAATCAAAAAAAAATTGAATATTACAAGTCCAGAGCCTAGCATGCAATACCAAAATCTTATAAAAAAACAGCTTGCATTAATTGCAATAGCTTGAATATTTTAAAAAATAAACTATCAGAGCCTAGCATGTAGTACCAGAATCATTTAAAAAATATCTTTCATAGAGCTTGCATCTTTTAAAAAACAAACAATCAGAACATAACATGCAAGACAAGAATCTTGATGGTGGCCAACTACATCACCAAAGCAATGCATGTGATCCACTGAACTTCTAGTGCTCTACACAAATTGCATTCTCTATTTATAAAATAAATTTATAATATTTCAATTCACAACATTATAGCATGTTTAATTGAAATCAAATAGAATTAATAACATGATTAAGAAAATTGATTTGTCATCCCTCCGAGGCAGATGATTGTTCCAATCTCCATGCTTCAAAAGGCAGTTGCAACAAAACAACAAAAACAAAAAGCCAACAAGAAGTGGAAGACATGTTGAGTGAAAAGGAAAAGGCATCACGAAGAGGGAGACCAATGTGAGGTGGAAATCCTATGCAAATAAGCTTCTGGATCAGGTTAGGTCATTAGGAGTAACCCTATATTTGAACCATGGCACCAATGACTGACCAAATAGTATTCCGATTTGCTTCTCTGAAATTGATGACTAATATTGATATAAAAATAAAATACACAATTCATGATAATTTTATGCAAAAATTTTTAGAATGAAAGTTTAATGCAATTTTAATCACACAAAATACTAATGTACCAAAGCAATACTAGCTTCATACCAAAATACCATCACTATATTGTGCCAACTGGTGTGGACACTATTGACATGGATCACTATCTGGTTCATGATTACAAGAATCACATCATCACACATTGAATGGCCACACTATGGCCAAAATCTTCATGAAACAGCAAAGCAATATTATTTTCCACTTCAATAATAAATTGGAACTATCTTTGTCACTACAAAATATTTATATATATTGTCTGTTGTTAGCATCGCAGGTTAAAGGTTCACAACAATCCACATAGCTTAACACCACTATTAACATTTATGCTGCATAAATCAGGTGGTTGTGTGATATGAGCTATGTGATAGTGTGCACATTGGATGCATGTGTGGAAAGGTAGTGGGCAATTATATGCATGTAGTGTGTCATGCATTTTGAGGCAGTGTGGATAGTGAATGCATGTAGTTTGTTATGGTAATCGACAAAATAAAAATACTGCTGAAAATTAACAAAAAATTAATAAAAGATGATTTAGTGTGTGGGTTATATTTTGTCTGATAGATATTTTGACTACACCAATTTGTGTGGAAAAGTCCTAGCTAATGTTTATCAAGATATATACCATTTCTAATAACCTAACTTCAACACTCAGCAAAATTTATCAATAGAATTTAATCTATTCAAAAATTTTATTGTTAATCCATTTATAATTATTTGTTGGATCTAGTGATAATCAAAATAATTTAATCTTATCATTTAAAAATTACCATATGGTAACCCATTATTAAATCAGCTGGGAAACTCCATATTTAAATTTTGTTGGTATTATGTCCGTAGTTATTAATGGATTCAATCTATTGATAAAATTTGATTGGTAAAATATTTTTTTGGTAATAATAATTAAACACAGTTATATATAGTCATCATACACTGTTATACATATAGTTATAAATATAGTTACATATAAGTATACATAGTAATATATAGTTATAAATATAGTTTTAAAAAGTTATATATAGTTATATGTTGTTATCCATTTATTTATAAAAATAGAATTGGTAAAACATATAGTTTTATATAGTTTTAAATATATTTATTATTCATATAATTATATATAAAGTTTTTATAGTTGTACATATAATAAAATACAAATATATATAGTTATATGTTATTATACATATAGTATATATAGTTATAAATAGTTATATATAGTTAAACATATAGTTATATATAGATATATTCATACAAGCAGTTATAAGTAGTTATAGATAAATGTATACAATGTTATAAACAAATATATAGACTGACATATATGTATACATAGTTACAAATATAGTTATATTTAATTATATAAAATGTTATATAGTTATACAAATATTTATAAATAGTTATACACATATAATTAAACATAATGTTGGATGTTGTTATACATTTAATTATAAATATAGTTACATGTGGTTATACATATAGTTACACATATAGTTATACTTATATTTATACATGTAGGTATGTATATTTTTTCATATAATTTTATATATTTCTACATATAGGCATGTATAGGTATAGATATAGTTAAATACATTTTTATATACTAATATATAAATATATATATTAAATATATGTTGTAAATTATATATTTAAATATAGTTATGTATAATATTTTTATAGTTATACATATAGTAAAAGATAATTATTTATAGTTATATGTTTTTATACCTCTAGTATATTTAGTTATAAATAGAGTTATATATAATTATATTTAATTATACATATAGTTATACATATGTATGTAGTTTAAGATGAGTTATGTATAACATTTTTTTAGTTATACATATCGTAAAATACAATAATATATAGTTATATATTATTATACATATAATATAATTTGTTAGAAATATAGTTATATAGAATTATACTTATAGTTATAAATTATTATATAGTTAAAAATAGCTATATATAGTTATAATTATAGTTATAAAAATAGTTTACATAGTTACAAATATAGTTGCATATAGTTATAAAGAGTTTTATATAGTTATACAAATAATAATAAATAGTTATAGATATATAGTTAAACATATAGTTATATATATGTTGTTATAAATTTTAATTATAATTATAGTTACATGTGTGATTGTCCAAATAGTTATACATTTTTATTAATTTTTTTATAACTATTTCAGTGACACAATTGGTTTCTTTTCAAATATGAACCATCAAAATTAAACAAACAATCAAGACAAAATTGAATATTACAAGTCCATTTATCCAATAGTTACCTAGATTTAGTTCCATTTCAAAAAACATCGATATATTAGATTATTTAGACATATTCTTATACATCTTCATATTTAACATGTATTTTGTATGTTCAATACATATAAGAAATGCTTATATATAAGAGTGCAATAATAGACTTGAACTATATATTATGTCGAGCTTGATAAATATTATTGTGATTTTATTTGTTATCTAATTGAGTTATGGTTTTATTTAATTTGTTTTAACACAAGAATTTTATAAAAGAAAACCTATTTTTTTTAAAAAATAATTTATTAATCCATAAATAACAAAAAAAAGCTACTTCTTATTTTCCTAATGATTGAAATAAGACCAATGATGTTTGAATTGGTTTTTTTTAGGATAGAAATTCAAAAAACACATAATGTTTGATTTGTTTCTTGAAAACACTTGAACTTAATATGATTGTTTTTAGCTGATAGAGACTAATATTTTTTGTGTTTCAATATATTTAATATAATTTTAAGTGATAGTGAAAATTTGATAAAAAATATTTTTTAGAAAATAGTTAATTTAGAGAGCACATTTAATGCTGAGGTCTTTTTCATAATTCAAGACAAAAAAAACATCAAGATCTTCCACCATATGCAATTGGCTTTAATTTCATTATCAAATATTGAATATCAATGGCTATTGTAAATTATGTGAATTATGGTATATTATGTTAGTTTTCAAACCATTTTACTTTCACAAATCACATATAATTTGTGAACCATAAAGGATACACAATTCTAAAGGTTCTAAAAAATATGTTTGAACACATGTTCAAGGATATTGTGGGAGACTTGCAATTGTGTTTAATTTGTTCATAAATTATTAAATGTGATTATATTCATTTTTATTATGTGGAATATGGTAAATTAAGATATTTTTCATGCCACAACATTTCAACAAAGCCCATATATACATGACATGTCAACATTTCAAGAATTTTTAAGGAGCAAAAATGAACCTAAAATAAGAGGGACACTTTCTCTCTAAAAAAACATTAGATTATTGATGATAGTGTAAGTGCCATGCCAATTACCTATCAAACTGAACATTGAAATGTGATCGAACACTATAATACAAATAAGAATCAAAAATAAATACCGACTAGAAAGAGTGATAATGTAGGAATAAGGTATTAACAAAATTTAGATTCAATATAAAATAAGTAATCCCTAGATGACAGGTAGAGAAGAAGCCTGCTGAGAAGTTCCAAAAAACTCATCTACTTCATCAATCAATAAGAAGAAGAAGAGTATGAAAAATATAAAACAACACAATTTATAGTTGGAAGATGAGAAATATAAGCCAACCTCAAAGCTTATACTTCTTCACGATGATGGCGGATGAAGATGATGGACAATAATGGTGGATGATGATGGAGGATGACAATGACGACAATGGTGATGGATGCTGATGGCGGAGAACTTTGATGAATGGTGAATTTTCCCTACACCATTAGTGGAATCGAACGGGTGCTCATGCTCTCGGCTAGGGAGTGCAAACATTGGGGTTTTTAATGTATTTCACCCATAATAGGATATGGGCTTGTGAAAGGTTTGAATATATACCATTATAAATTCTATATCAAATTTTTGATTATGTTCTATAATCTATTTCTAAATTGTATATCAAATTTTATATATTTACCTATTTATGTATTTATGTATTTGTGTATTTATATATTTATATATTTATATATTTATATATTTATATATTTATATATTTATATATTTTTACATTTAGACATGTATATGTATATGTGTGTATATATATATATATATATATATATATATATATTCACACACACACACATATTCACATGATTACATATATTGACATATTTACATATATTCACATATTCACATATTCATATATTTACATATTTACATATTTACATATTTACATATTTACATATTTACATATTTGCATATTTACATATTAACATATTTACATTTTTTGATATATTTTATAATTTATAAAATCCTAAAAATTATTTAAAGTGAGAAGATAATTAAAAAAAGTTATATTTATTATTTTAATAAAAAAGGAGTATTAAAAGCTAATACTAAAAATCATACTCTATTATTTAATTCTTATAAATTTTAGTAGGGGCAAAAAATAAAATTTCATTCAAATTAACTTAGGGTCAGTTTGGTAGTAATTTTAAAAGTGTTTATAGGGCTAAAATAAATATAATTTTTTTATGAGCAAAAAATATCTTTAGTAATATTTAAATAACTTTGTTGAAACCCTAAAAAAATACTTGAATTGTTCTTTTAATAATCACATTGAGATATTTATTTTTAAAATCATCACATTTTTTTTGATATAATTAAAACATCTATGTATTAATCATTAAATATCAATTTATTTTTTTTTAATTTTATAAAAATATTAAAATTTTATTTTATAATTCAAAATTTTCAAATTTTTTAGTAATTATTTTTTTAAAAGATTCCTATAAGCATTAATATATATATATATATATATACTTTAAATAATATAAATATTTACTTTTTTATTTGTTAATTTAGATATTTTTATAAATTTTTTTATTTAATTATACAAATATTTATTTTTCTTTTATTTGTAGTAATATTTATTTATGTTTATTTATTAAAAAAGTATCTTAAAAATTATTATAAGTATATAATATATTATTGAATGTTTTTTAATACGAATGTTAAAATAACATAATTAAATATTTCAGAAAAATATTTTGTATAAGTTTTTAAATATTTTATAATCAAAAAAAAACTTATTTTAGTCTTTATTAATATATATTTTTATTATATACTTATAATAACATAATTAAAGATTTTTATAATTTATTTATTTATAATATCTTATTTTTATAATTTATAAGTAGAATGTATCTTTCAAGGATCGTTCAACAATAGATAATGACAATCCTTAAATATACAATTTATATAAAATATTAAAACAAATAATATATTAAAAAAAATTAAACCATTAAAAATTAGTGACATAAATTATCACCAGCACAAATAGCTAGGGATAAATCCCAAGCTAAATGCATATACTTTGAGAAAATAAACATTTAAGGAATAATTTCTTGTAATTATATATATAATTTTTAAAATCCAGATAATAATTAAGTGATGAATTTTGTCTCATTCTAATTAATTAGGGAAAATTCATTGCTAAATTCATTGCTAAAATTCCTACAATTCTTTGCGTGAAAATATATGACAATATTAGTGACAAAAAATTTTAATTCAATGTAAAATTAAATATATCTTGCTATTTTCTAGCTAATCCCTAGCTAATTCCTAGCTAATTAGCTAGGAATGTTTCTCTAGCTAAATTTCTTTAGTTAAATAGACATTTTATTATAATGGATAGAGAGACATATATGTAGGCAAGCTGTTAGTCGGGGAAATAATCAGACAGGTATGCAGATAAACAGATAGACAAACAAACAATTAGACTCATAAAATTATAGATAATCATACAAACTAACAAACAGACATACAAATAGATAAAAAGAAAGATAGATAGTCTAATGGATATGAAGATAGACAAATAGATAGATAAATTGAAAGAAAAAATAGATAGATATATATAGATAGAAAGAGAGAGAGAGAGAGAGAGAGAGAGAGAGAGAGAGAGAGAGAGATAGATAGATAAATAGAGAGAAAGATTGATATGCAGAATGATAGATAGATTGATAGACATATTGACAAACAAATTTATAGATCGATTGATATATAGAATGATACACATATTGATAGACAAATAGATAGATAGATAGATAGATAGACTAATAGATAGAACGTTAGATATATAGATAGATAGAGAAATGGATAGATAGATAGATAGATATGTAGTCAGAAAGATAGATATAGATATATAAATAGATAGATAGAAAGACATTTAGATAAATAGATATATATATATATATATACACACTCACACACACACACACACACACACACACATACAGATATATATAGTGATAGACAAATAAATAACAAAATATATAGACAGATATATAGATAGATAGATAGACAAGTAGATAGATAGACTGATAGATAGGCAATTAAATAAAAAATAGACAGACAGATTGATAGATAGAAAAATAGATAGAAAGATGGAAAGATAGATAGATAGACCTATAGGTAAAAAATAGATAGATAGATGGATATACAGATAGATAGATAGATAGACAAATAGATAGACAAATAGATAGACAAATAGATATGTAGTTAGATAATCAGATAGATATATAGAAAAAATTTATAGATAGATAGATAGATAGACAATTAGATGAATAGATAGATAGATAGTTAGATAGATAAACATATAGATATATAGATAGATAGATAGATAGATATAGAGATAGAAAAATAGATTGATAGAAAGATATAAAGACTGAAATATAGATAGATAGATATACAAGTAGATAGATAGATAGATAGACTGATAGAGAGATAGATAGAGAAACAAATAGATAGATATATAAATCGAGATATAAACAAACATATAGATAGATAGATAGACATATAGATAAATATACAAATAGATTGTAAAATAGATAGATAGATACGTAGATAGATAGACAAGCTAGCAGCCAAGTAAGTAGACAATAATGTAGGCATGAAGATAGATAGATAGACAATCAAGCAAATAGACAGATATAATGAAAAAGAAATACAAATAGACAAATAGACAGACAGTTAGACAGATAGACAGACAGATAGAAATACAAATAGATATATAGATAGATAGAAAGAATGATAGTTAGATTGATAGACATGTAGATAGACAAATTGATAGAGAAATAAATAGATATATAAATATCTAGATAGATAGATAAATAGAAAGAAAGATAGATAGATAAATAGAGAGAGAGAGAGAGAGATAGATAGATAGATAGAGAGATTGATAGGCAGGTTGATAGATAGATTGATAGACATATTGACTAATAGTTTGATAGACATATATAGACAGATAAATAGATAGATAGATAAATAAATAAATTGACAGATATATAGAGAGATAGATAGACAAATAGATAGACTGATAGATATATAATTCAATTATTAGACTGATATATAGATAACTAGATAGATAGACTTATAGATAGATAAATAAATAAAGATATATATAGACAGATAGATAGACAGAAATATAGATAGATAGATAGATAGACAGATATATAAACAAATAGTAGTAAATCGATATCCAAAAAGATAGACAGACAGAAATATATATATATATATATATATTCATATATATATATATATATTTATACAAAGATAGATAGATTGATAGACAGATTTATAGTTAGTTAGATAGACAGATAGATAGACATATAGATAGATAGATTTATAGATAGATTGATAAATTGATAGATTATAAAATAGATAGATATATATACATAAATATAGATAGAAAGATAGATAGATAAAAAAATAAAATGACAGAAAGATAGATATAAAGATAGATAGATAGATAGACAAATGGAGAGTCAAACACAAAGAGTGATAGATGATAGTTAGATAGGTAGACAGATTGATTGAAAAAGATAGATAGATAGATAGATCGATTTTTAAATCGATAGATTGATTGATAGATAGGTAGTTAGAAGAATAGAAAGTGGATTGATAGAGATTGATAGATAGATTGAAAAATAGATAGATAGACAAATAGATAGTGACATATATATTAACAGATAGATAATATTTAGATAGAAAGACAAATAGATAGATAGATAGATAGATTGATACACAGATAGATACACAGATTGAAAGAAAAAGTGATAAATAGATTGATATACATTTTGTTATACAAATTCATAGATAGATAGATAGATAGATTCATTGATTGATAGATAGACAGAGAGACAGATAGATATTTAGATAGATTCATAGAAAGATATATAGATAGATCGACAGATTATTAGATAGATATATTAATGGATAGATAAATAGATACATAGACATATAGATAGTTATATAAAGAAAATTTTTAGTCAAATAGATAGGAAGAAAACCGACATACAGATAGATAGATATATAGATTGATAGAAAGAGAGATAGATAGAAAGATAGATAGATAAATAGATAGATAAACAGATAGAAAGATAGATATATAGTTAGAAAAATAGATAGATAGATAGATATATCGATATATAGTTCGAGAGATAGAAAACATATAAATAGATATTAAATTATTATACGAATATATAGATAGATAGATATATATATATATATATATATATATATATATATATATATATATATATATATATATATTTATTTATTTATTTATTTATTTATTTATTTATTTATATATAAAAATAGATATAGATAGATATAAAAATAGATAGATAGATACACAGATAGATATATATATAGATAGACAATAAGATAGATAGAAATGTATATATTTAGATAGATAAATAGAAAGATATACTGATATATAGATAGATTGATTGATAAACAAATAGATGTACAGATAGATAGATAGATAGATAGACAAATAGATAGGCAGATAGTTAGACAAATAGATATACAGATAGATCGACATATATATGTAAATAGATTATTAGACTGATATATAGGTAGATAGATAAATAGATAGGTAGATTAATACAGATGTAGATAGACAGGTAGATAGATAAATAGATAGGTAGATTAATACAGATGTAGATAGACAGATAGATAGACAAATTGATAGAAAAATTGATAGACATATAGATAGATATATAGATAGATAATAAGAAAGATAAATAGACTGATAAATAGACATATAGATAAACAAATAGATACGTAGATAGATAGATAGATATATAGAAAAAAAGATTTATAGATAGATAGAAAAAATATGCAAATATATCAACAGATAGATAAATAGAGAGATACTCATATTGATAGATAGATAGATTGTCAAATAAATAGACAAAAAGATAAAAAGATAGATAATTATAGTATACTATCAGATAGATCGAAAGATAGGTAGATTGTTAGATAGACAAGTAGATAGATAGATAGACTAATAGATAAACATATATATATATATATATATATATATAGACAGAAAGATTGACACAGATATAAAGATATATAGAGAGATTGATAGAAAGATACATAGATGAGTAGATAGATAGATAGATACACTGACTAATAGATAGACAGTTAGATAAATAGATAGATCTATAGGTATATAGTTAGATAGATAGATAGGTAATAGACAAACAAAGAGATAGATAGATAGATAGATAGATAGATAGATTGATTGATCGATCGATTGATATTCAAATTGATAGTAAAATAGATAGATAGACAAATTAACAGGTATGCAGTCAAGCAGGTAGACAATCTGTTAGGTAGGCAGACAAACTGTTAGACAAACATACAAATAGACACATAGAATGAAAGACTAACAATCAAAAAAATAAGCAAAATGATAGAATCACAAATAGACAGATGGATAGACAGGCAATTAGATTTCTAGATAGAAAAATAGACAAATAGATAGATAGATAGTTTGATAAATAAATAGATAGACAGATAGATAGACAAATTGATAAACAAATAGATAGATATATAGATAGATAGACAATCAGATAGATAGATAATAGATATATAAATAGCTATAAAAATTGATAGATATATAGATAAATTGATAGACAAATTAATAGATAGAATGATAGAAAGAATGAAAGATAAATTGATAGACATACTAACATACAGATTGATAGATATATTGATAGATAGATTGTTAAACATATTGATAGACTAATAGATAGATAGAGAGATAGATATGGATATGATATAGATAGATAGATAGATATATAGAAAGACAGTAAGATAGATAGATATTTAAATAAATTATTAGGTAGATATATATATATACATAGATAGATTGATTGATTGACAAATAGATAGACATCTAGATAGGTAGATAGAAAGATAGTATGATTGATTGATTGATAAAGAGAGAGAGAGAGAGAGAGAGAGATATATATATATATATATATATATATATATATATATATATATATAAAGACAAATAAAAGACTAAAAGATTGATATATAAATAGATAGATATATAGATAGACAGATATAATCAGATAGATAACCAAAAAGAAAGACAAACAACTAGAAATATTGATTGAAAGATAGATAGATAGGTAGGCAGAAAGATAGATAGACAAATAAATAGTCATATAGATATAGATATACATAGACATATAGATAGATAGATATATAAATAAATAGATAGATAGATATATAAACAAAAAGATAAATAGATAGATATACATATTTATAGACAAAAAGATAGAAAGATTCATAAGTAGTTATATAGACAGATTGAAAGACATATAGATAGATAAATAGGCAGATAGATAGATAGATAGATAGATAAAAGACAAATAGACAAATAGAAAGATAGATACAAGTCTAAAAGATAGATATATAGACAGATAGATAGACAAAACAATAGAAATATGCATATATAGAGAGATAGATAAACAGAAAAATAGATAGTTTGATAGATAGATTGACAAGTAAATAGAAAAATAGAAAGTTAGATATATATATATAAATAAAAAAATAGATGGACATATAGATAGATTGATTGATAGAAAGATTGATTGATATATTGATAGATAGAATGATAGAGTGATTGATAGACAGATTGATCGAAATATAGAAAGTTATTTTGATTAAATGATAGATAGATAAATAGATAGATATACTTATAGATCGATTGTTTATAAGATATTTTGATAGATGGATCGACAAACAAAGAAATAAACATAGAGTTAGTCAAATAAATTGATATGAACATAAATAGACAGATTGATAAATAGATAAATTAATTGATTAACAAACATATAGATAAGACAAATAGATAGTTAGAAAGATAGATAGACATATAGATTGATAGATTGATTGATACACAATAGGTTGATAGTCAAAATTATAAATAGTTTGATAGGGAGAGAGATAGATAGATAGATAAATAGATAGATAGATAGATAGAAAAACAAATAGATAGAAAGATAGAATAAATATTGATAGATTGATTGATAGATATTTTGATAGTCAGATTAATAGACATATTGGTAGAAAGCTAGATGATTGACTTATAGTCAGAGATAGATATATTGAAATATTGACAGATTCATAAATAGATAGATAGATAGATAGATTAATAAAAAAATAGATCGATCGATAGATAGACGAATAGATACATAGATACATAGATCAATAGATATATAGACACTTAGATAAATAAATAAAGAAATTTAATAGAAAGAAAAGATTGGTAAATATAAAGAGACACATATATATATATATATATATAGATAGATAGATAGAAAGATAGACATATAGACATATAGACAGACAAACAGATAGATAGATAGATAGATAGATAGATAGATTTATTGATACATAGATTGATAGACAGATAGATATATAGATACATAAATAGATAGACAAATAGATAGACAAATAGACATACAAATAGATAGATAGATAGATAGATAAATAGATAGATAGATAGATAAATGGATATATAGATAGTCAAATACATAGACAGATAGTTAGACATATAGATAGATAGATATATAGATAGACAGACTGACATACATACTGATGGATAGATAGATAGATAGACAGTATATAGAAATATAGATAAATAGATGGATGTATAATTAGATAGATAGATAGTTAGATAGACAGACAAATAGATAGTTGGATAGATAAAATGATAGATAGATAGACAGACAAATAAATAAAAAGAGTCTGACAAATAGGCAGATTCACAATTTGATAGATAGACTAACAATTAAACAAACATAAACGTAGATAGATAAATAGATTTATAAATTGATTTATAAATAGATAGATAAACAGATATATACATAGATAGATTGATTGATTGAATGATATTTTGATAGATTGATTGATAGAGATATTGTTGGACAGATTGATTGATTGATTTATAAAAAGATATATAGAATGATAGATAGATAGATAGATAGTCAAATATATAGATAAAAAGGTTGATACTCTTATAGATAGATATAATAAAATATTGACCGATAGATAGAAAGAAAGCTAGACAAATAGATAGACAAATAGATAAACAAATAAATAAAAAATAGATAGATAAATAGATTGATAGATAGATAAATTGATAGATAGATAGAAATATAGATAGATGATAGGTAGATAGATTGATAATTGATTGATAGACATATATATTGATTGATAATTCAATAAATTTGATAAATTCGATAAATTCGATAAAATCGATAAAATTGATAAAATTGATAAAATACATAAAATACATAAAATACATAAAATACATAAAATACATAAAATCGATAAAATATATAAAATACATAAAATACATAAAATCGATAAAATACATAAAATACATAAAATCGATAAAATACATAAAATGCATAAAACACATAAAACACATAAAACGCATAAAATACTTAAAACACACAAAACACAAAAACACACAAAACACAAAAACACACAAAACACACAAAACACACAAAACACACAAACACACAAAACACACAAAATACACAAAACACACAAAACACACAAAACACACAAAACACACAAAGCACACAAAGCACACAAAGCACACAAAGCACACAAAGCACACAAAGCACACAAAGCACACAAAGCACACAAAACACACAAAACACACAAAACACACAAAGCACACAAAGCACACAAAACACACAAAGCACACAAAGCACACAAAACACACAAAACGCACAAAACACACAAAGAACACAAAACACACAAAACACACAAAGCACACAAAGCACACAAAGCACACAAAGCACACAAAGCACACAAAGCACACAAAGCACACAAACCACACAAAGCACACAAAGCACACAAACCATACAAAGCACACAAACCACACAAAGCACACAAAGCACACAAAGCACACAAAGCACACAAAACACACAAAACACACAAAACACACAAAACACACAAAACCCACAAAACACACATAAAACACATAAAACACATAAAATACATAAAATAAATAAAATAAATAAAATAATAGTTTAGCATGTCAAATTAAAATAAAATGATTATACTCGATTAAATCAGTTTGAACTATTCTACCAACTTCTAGAAAACTCAATAATATTCACACATTTAATTGAAAATAATTGAGCAATAGTTTTTAATTTCACTTTGAAATGTTCTCATGATATTTGTTGTTGTGTTCTTGGAACCCCAAATCACTTTTATTTATAAGCAAGATTCCAAGTTTTTTAATTTTTGATACAACATTTAGTAAGCCAACACATATCTTTCACACGGCAAGTCAATTTTTGGTAGGTATACACTTCATTATATAACAAACACACTTTCAAGCACTTGGCATTAATGCATGAGAACACATAGTAAGCACATAATCAATACTTATCGCTCATGTAGGCCGATACATAGGATTAATACATACTAATACATGATATTCATGCAAGTAAGCATGTGATAAGCTTGTAAGTCAACATATGATATAAAAATAATTCTTCTTATTAATTTTTTCAGACTTTATTGTGATTTTCCTACATGATTCATTTATATTCTTTTGGTTGCACTTATCTTTAACAAAGATTATCATGGTGTGTGTGTGTGTGTGTGTGTATAAAGATTTATATTTATCATGTATCTAACATTTTGTAAATTAAATTTATCTCATAATTATCTCAACCATAATAACTTCATATTTATGTTTCTTGAAATAAAACACTTATATTTCTAATAATTTCAATATTCCTTCAATAGATGTCTCATAGTGTATGATTCCTTATAATCTCTCTTGTGTTAGTGAGAGTGGACTTGTTGAATCAAGTTTAGTAATATTAAAATAATGATTTCATACTGATATTATAAGATCAACATATAGCAATGTGTCATGGACACTCAAGCTAAGATAATATAAAATATATGAACCAAACTTTTTTGTACATAATTACTATCAAGAATAATATTTTTAAAAACAAATAGCATGGTAATAATAATCCGAACCAGCAACATGGTAGATTGATCGTCAAAAGATAATGAATACTCTAACATTAAAAATATGAGTCTGATCCTCGTGGATGTTGGATACGTTTTTCATGGAGCTATCATTTATCATGTTGTTCAGATGTTGGGACATGAATTTAATCTATTCTAATCATGAAGCCTAATAGCTTATATACGAGCCAAAAAATAATTTTGGGTTGAGTTTGGGAGAAGGGTAGGTAGATAAAAAAAGTTTAATATTAAAAATATATAACATTTTTGATTTAGATAGAGGATATAAAACTGTTAAAAATATTTAGAAATTTTTTATGTTTATAATCCCCACAGTCATGCAATACAATATATTTTTTTATACCAAAAAATGTTTTATTAAATTTAATTTATGATTCTCCATCACAATATAGTTTATTATTACTCTAACAATTTAACTTCTTCCAAATTTATATTAACTATAATTTATACGATTAATAGTTGTGGATTATGAAGAGTTTGGGTATCTCTGTAACGTTGATGAATTTCATGCCACACAAAAGTATTCTCTTTACGATAACATTCGTTAGGATACCATTTATCTTGCCGTGTTAATAACATCAACTTTTAACACACTATAATTTTTCTATGCGGCAATATGCTTATTTTAAACAATTTAAAAAACTAATAAATATGAGTAGTAATTGTTCATTGAACGATAATTATTAGTTGAGTAGTTATTAGTTGAGTACGATAATTATTAGTTGTAACCTACAAGCTTGAATCTAAGTTTCATATTTCACAAAATTTGTGGCAGATATATCTTGTAATAAATAGTAATAAAGAATATAAGAAAATATGAGAAGTATTATGAAAATGTATGTATCATTAATGAAACATTAATTTATAGTACAAGCGAATATATGTGAGTACTCTTTTATGCGAGTACTCTTTTATAGTTTAATATGATATAAACATATTTACTAATTAATTTTTAGTCAAGAATATATATTATTAAATATTATTTCATATCTTAATAAAATAAATATAAATTATTATAATTTCAAGAACATCAATACAATATAATAAAAAAATAGTAACATATCATAAAAATACATCAAAATGAATTATAAAGAACATTAATAAGTTGTATATAAAAAAAATTCAAAACTATTGAGAATTATATTGTATTTTTTTATTTTTTTATCTTGAGATAATAGGATGAGATGATTTATATAGATTAATAGTATTTATAGATTCTTTTTGTATTTATATGTGAATTTTTTATATTTAATAAATGATAATATCATTTTATAGTTTTTATTCATTATATTATATTATTGTTAGTTTTTATTTATTTTATTCAGTTGTTTTATTTTTTATGGTAATACTCGATATGTATTAATCTTCATATTTTTTTTCAATATATATATATATATCTATGGATATGCAGATATATGGAAAAAATTTATGATGCTTTAGCAGAACATTTCTTTGCTATAGAAGCAGTAGTAAATGGCCATTCAAAGTAACATTCTGCTCAAGTGGAAAATTGTAGAAATTTAGTATTTCTTCTCTCTCTCTTTCTCTAAACATCATTGCGGCTCATATTTTAGTTATTTGTTGAAGTTGTATGACCATATATAAATATTTGTATATTATATATAAATAATTGTATAACTTTATAACACTATATAATTAAATATAACAGTATTTGTGAGTATGTATACATATATGTAAATCTATATATTTATTTATAACATTATATATTTATGTATAACTATTTGTATTGAATATATCTATATATAAATATATGGTCGACTATATAAAAATATTTATAGTTATATATACTATATGTATAATAACATATAACTATAAATAATTATATCTTATTATATGTATTACTATAAAAGTTTTATACATAACTATATTTAAATATAAAATTTACAACTTATATTTAATATACATTTGTATATCTTAGTATCCATAAATGTATTTTACTATATCTATACCTATACATAACTGTAGGTATAGATATATAAAATTATATAAATAAATACATATACCTACATGTATAAATATAAGTTTAACTATATGTGTAACTATATGTATAACCACATGTAACTATATTTAAGATTACATGTATAACAACATACAACATTATGTTTAATTATATGTGTATAACTATATATAAATAATTTTAAAACAAAACTTTATATAATTAAATATAACTATATTTTTAACTATTTATACATATATGTATACATATATGCAAATCTTTATACTTGTTTAAATTTTTTATATATTTATGTATAACTAAATATAACTACTCATATGAATATATATATATATATATAACTAAATGTTTATCGATATATAATTTTTTATAACTATACATATTATATGTATAATAACAAATGACTATACATAATTTTATATTATTAATGTAAAACTATATTTAAATATATAATTAACAACATAATTTAATATACATTTTTATATATTAGTATAAAAATGTATTTGAATATATCCATACCTATACATAACTATATGTATAAATATATGGAATTATTTGAACAAAATATATATACATACATGTATAAATATAAGTTTAACTATACGTGTAACTTTATGTATAATCACATGTAACTATATTTATAATTACATGTATAATAACATACAACATCATATTTAATTATATGTGTATAACTATATATAAATATTAGTAAAACTAAATAAAACTTTATATAATTAAATATAACTATATTTTTAACTATTTATACTTATATGTATATGTAAATCTATATATTTGTTTATAACATTGTATATATTTATGTATAACTAAATTTAACTTCTCGTATGAATATATATAAATATAAATATATATATATATATATATAAATAACTAAATGTTTAATGATATATAATTTTTTATAAATATACATTTTTATATATTAGTATGATAAATATATTTTAGTAT
The DNA here is from genome assembly GCA_029783825.1 of Sapria himalayana. Classification (NCBI taxonomy): domain Eukaryota; kingdom Viridiplantae; phylum Streptophyta; class Magnoliopsida; order Malpighiales; family Rafflesiaceae; genus Sapria; species Sapria himalayana. The sequence continues at coordinate 216,969 of JAREIK010003344.1, read as the reverse complement.
ATTGATACCTATACATAACTATATGTATAAATATATAAAATTATATGAAAAAATATATATACACACATGTATAAATATAAGTTTAACTATACGTGTAACTATATGTTTAACTACATGTAACAATATTTATAATTATATGTATAAAAACATACAACACAATGTTTAACTATATGTGTATAACTATATATATATATATATATATATATATATATATATATTTATTTATTTATTTATTTATTTATAACTATAAAAAACATTATATAAATAAATATAACTTTATTTTTAATTATGTATACATATATGCATACATATATGTAAATCTATATAATTGTTTATAATTTTGTATACATTTATTTATATTTACTTATAACTATTGTTTGCATATATCTATATATAATTATATGTTTACCTATATGTAACTATTTATAACTACATTTACTATTTGTACCTGAACATATAATTATATATGGAATAATATTAATTTGATGAACTACTTTGAAATTAAATGGCAAAAGATATAATATCAACAATATGTAAACATGTATCATGAGAGTGTCCGTTGATTAAGATCATATATGGTATAATACAAATACGGGTCATACTCTTACTTAATATTAGCCCTTAGGCCTTATGCTCAAATATGAACTTATGTATGATAAATGATGTAATATTTGATAGGTTTATATAGATGAAATTTTATTTTATTTTTTATAATTTTTCATTTTAACATTGCATTCTTTATGTGTATCTCTCTCTCTCTCTCTCCCTCTCTAATTCTTCCTTTCACTCTATGCCTCTTTTTTTGTGTCACAGACTCTCTCTTGTTATTTTCTTTCTCACTCTCATTTCTTGCTTGTTCTCTCACCCTGTTTCTCTCTCTCCCCCTCTCTCTCCCTCTTCCTCTCTCTCCCTCTTCCTCTCTCTCCCCCTCTCACTCCCTTTGTCTCCCTCTCTCTTCCTCTCTCTCTCTTTCCCTCTCTATCCCTTTCACCATTTCTCTTCCCCTCTCTCTTCATCCTTCTCTCTCTCCTTCACACACACTCTTTCCCCCATCTCCCCATTTCTCTGCCCCTCTCTCTCTCTCTCCATCTTATCTCTATCTCTCTCTCTCCCTCTCCTCCTTCAACATTAAATAATTTTTCTGCTTTCATTTCTTGTGCATTATCGCATTTTGCACCCTTTATCTAGTATAACTGTGATATCTATTAATCTTTATCATGCTAAATTTGCTTTATCTATTAATGTAGATTCTGCAAATGCATTGCCTCGATATTCATGATATTTAATTTTTAAATATTAATTAGTAATTAATTTTATTTTATTATTTGTATATTTTGAAGTAATAAAATATTTTATTCAAAATAATGATTGGGCATTAATTATTTTAATAAAATATGGAAAAATGAGCTCAGTTAATTAGTGGATGCACAAAAAGGTTATTAATGAATTTTTGAATAAAGATTTTTTGACTAGGCTTGAAACTTTCATCAATTTTGCATGTAGTCGATTTGAGGTTGATGAATGGAGAAAAAATTAAGTTTCGTGTAATCATCGCAAGTGTCAGAATATCCCTTTTCGTGATACAAACACTATAAGATATCATTTGGTTAAATATGGCTTTGTACTAAATTATTTTGTTTGGATTTATCATGTGGAAAGTACAATGACTCTGAATATTGAACAAAATGAGAGTATTGAATCGTTTACTTATGGTGAAAAATCATCAAACACATACCATCAAATGATCACGGAAGTAGCTAGTGCTGACTTCAGTATGGATTACATGGATGAATCACCTAATCCTCAAGCTCAGAAATTTTGAAAAATGCTTAAAGCGGCAGATAAATAGTTGTGGCATGGTTGTAAAACACATTCACAATTGTCATTTGTGGCTCGACTAATGAGCATTAAGTCAAAAAATTATATGTCTGAGAAAGTATTTGATCAGATGACAGAACTGAAGAATGAGATTGTTTCGAATAATAATTTGATCAATAATAAATTTTAAAACACTAAGAAGTTACTACGAGGAATGGGTCTACTAGTGGAAAAAATTGATTATTGTTTAAATGAATGCATGTTATATTGAGGCGATGATAGTGATTTAATTAGCTGTAAGTTTTGTGATCATCCTCGATTTATGAAGGCACCTCGTGTTGTAGATATTCGACAAAAATTAAAGGTTGTATTTAAGAAGATGTATTATTTTCCATTAATTCCTAGATTACAGAGACTATATGCATCAAATGCTACAACAAATGATTTGAGGTGGCAATCTTAGCATGATGTTGAAGAAGTGGTAATGTGTCATCCATTAGGTTCACCAGCTTGATAGCATTTTAATTATATACATCAAGAATTTGCAGCAGAAAGTTGAAATTTGAGATTGGGATACTACATTAATGGAATTTAGCCATTTGGGAAATATGAACAATAGTATTCAACATGGCCAGTGATAGTGACACCTTATAACTTGCCTCCGTGGGTTTGTATGAAGGAGCAATATATGTTTTTGTCAATATTGGTTCTAGGGCCAAAAAATCCGAAAGACATGCTGGATGTTTTCTTATTGCCTCTTATTGTAGAGTTAAATCATTTATAAGATGTTGCGTGGATACATATGATATCTCAAAGAAGTAAAATTTCATTATTCGGGCAGCTCATATGTGGATAGTAAGTGACTTTTCTGTATATTCAATGTTGTCTAGCTGGAGTACTGAAGGGTGATTCGTATGCCCGTATTGCATGTCAAATTCTGATGCATTTACCCTCAAATTTAGTGGTAAATAGTCATGGTTTGATAACCATCATAATTTTCTACCTACGAAATCATTCATTTCGAAGAAATAGAACTGCATTTCGAAAAAATAAAACTGTGATGACAGTTGCACCAGTAATTCATTCAGAAGATAATATTATGACAGAGATTCATAGTTTGGGTTTGTAGAAGGTAACTGAAAAGGAAGTTACTGAAAGTAATGGACCAATAAGTAAATTATGACAGAGATTCAAGAAATGATATTTGTTACTTGCCCTTTTGGAAGTCCAATTTAATTCATCATAACTTATATGTAATCCATATTGAAAAAAATGTTTTTGACAATGTTTTCAACATTGTCCATAATGTAGATGGAAAAACAAAAGACACTTTAAAATCAACACAAGAGCTGATTGATTACTCTTGGCATCCTGAATTGAAATTGAATAAGGATACAGGAAAATTTTCTAAAGCTTGCTACCCACAAAATAAGAAGGCAAGACAAATATTGTGTGAATTGGTTAAAAATTTGAAATTTTCTGATGGATATGTGTCAAATATAGGTAGATGCGTGGATATGAAGAATCTTAAGTTATTTGGAATGAAAAGTCATGACTGTCATGTATTTATACAGAGATTAATTCCAATTGTATCCCGTGAATTACTTCCACTAAGTGTTTGGAAGTTTGCTTATAGAACTTTGTTTTTCAAACATCTAACTGAAACCACAATCAAAATAGATGACATGGTGAGGCTGGAGAATGACAATCCACTTATTATTTGTCAGCTTGAATGGATATTCCCACGAAGTTTTTTTGAGTCGATGGAGCATTTGCTAATCCATTTGGCATATGAAGCATGGATTGCATGGCTAGTGCAATTCAGGTGGATGTATCTTTTTGAGAGGTTAATACATATATATTGTTGTATTTTATTATTTAGTACTTTAAGTATTATTGTAATTTAATCTAATTGAAACCTAACATTATGGATGTAGGTATCTTCGTAAGTTGAAATTGAATGTTAAAAACAAGGCAAAATTTGAAGGTTGAATTTGCAATGCATCTTTAGTAGAAGAAGCATCATCATTTTATTCTTATTATTTTGAGGATCATGTCAATACAAATAATTGAAATGTGCCATGGAATTATGAAGGTCATGTGATGGTAGAAGCTGATTCTATTGACAAACTATCTATCTTCAAGCACCCTAAAAGAGCATTTGGAAGAGCAATGAAAAACATGATGGATGAACAAAGCAACCTGGAGCTACGTTTTACTTAATTGTGAGGAGGATGCACCATATATTGTGTATGAATACCTAAAATGGTTGTAGGTTTAATCATAGTTTAATTTTAGCTTTAATAGGAATTATTAAAAATTGATATACATTTTTTTCTTTTTTTATATTTGTGCAGTATTTATGTTGAGTAGTTAAAATATAGGCATCCAGCAATTTCCAGCACTGATGTCATTTATATGCTAGAAACTGAATTTGCAAATTAGTTAAAACATTATGTGAGTATAATTAAGTTTTATATTTTGGAATTATTTAATTTTTTACTATCTTTTATTTGTTAATATCATTTTTTAATTTATGTCACCGGCAATTGATCCTTCAAATGGAGATTCAAATATTTTCATTCAAAATCTAAGTAAAGGCCCTTTTAGATATGTGACAACCTATCCTGGGTATTTTGTTAATGGATATAAATTTCACACAATTGATCACAGTTCTTCTAAAATACCAATGAATAGTGGTGTATGCATTAAAGGTTCATGTTATAGTGTAGATGAGATTGATTATTATGGCCAACTCAAATAAGTTATTGAGTTGAAGTTTCCTGGACTCGAAAATAACAAAATTGTATTATTTAAGTGTGAGTGGTTTGATCCTATACGAAATATGGGCACAAAGATTTATTTATATTATAAGCTAGTGGATGTTAACCATAAACATAGATATAATTGATATGAGCCATTTATTAAGGTAGCTCAATCCACTAAGGTATATTATTGTACATATCTGAGTTTATCTCTTGATAAGAGAGATTGGTTGGTGATTTGTTAAATCAAAGCTCGATCAAATTTGAAGTACCAATATCACAGCAAAGAAGTGAAGACTTAGAATTTGCACCAGCATTCCAGGAAGATGACATAAATAATATTGAGCCTGTGAATGTAGATGAAGATCGAGAAAATTTATGTGATTCAAATGGTGGCACAATAGAAATTGAAAAAGATCAATTTCAATCTGAAGATGATTTCGAACTTCTATCAGAATCAGATGAAATATCAGAAGATCCATTGGAGGATGACAGTGATGCCAATAATTAAATTTTTATAATTTTATTATAAATTTAAATTATCAAAGACTTTATATATTTTTTTGAAATATATCTGTCTGTTTTATTCAAAAATGCATGATTGTTCATCATATCCCTATTTTTTGTTCTTTGTTTTATTTTGTACATCAGATGGTGCCTAAAGGACATGGACGTGGTGGAGGTGGACGTGGACACAGAAATGAACCAAATTCATCTAGTATGTTATATCATGTTACAGAATTAGAACCATCTCATAGCCACCATATCCAGACTTTAACATCACAATCACCATCTCCATTTCTATCACCATCACCATCATTGAGTCTCTAATATCACCTTTATCATATGTAAGCCCACCACCCATTGTGCTTCCTGCACAAACTTTTGTTCCATCTCTATCTTCTACACCACATTTTACAATGATTGTTCCCCCATTTACAATAACAATGACATCATCAAATGTTGTGCATTCCTCTATAGTCAGTGTAAAGTTAGAAATTGAGATTGTGGATGAGAGGTAAAAGAAATATGTAAAAATGACTTGAAAAAAATTTTTGATATTACTGTCAGTGGTTTTTTTATATTGTTATGATTTGCTTGTTTTCAATGTTATTTATTTATTTGTACAGCTTTTAACATCTCACAAGTATTTGACTAAAATTACAAAGGCTTTCAAGAAAATGACTGATTCTAAAGCTTTCTCCTGGAAGATAGTTTCTAAATCGACAAAAGAATCATATAACTTTTATGTTGGTTATATTCAAGAAGTAAATAATTATGTTCTTGTTGTTAATATAAATTCTTTTGTCATTTTTCTATTAATAGAATCAGTGCACATGGGGACCCAAATTTGATGGAAAGACAAAGTTATTATGGGAGATCAAAGCTACTCAACGGTATTCTAATTTTGTCCATAAATTAAAGAAAATGAAAAAAATATCTGATTTTATATCCGAGGAAGACTGGCCTAAGTGGCATAATTATTGGTAGAAGCTAGATGTGAAGAAAAAATCAGATATTACCAGCAAAAATCAATGATGTGAGGTAGTTGGACTAGGTACAGGAGTCTGTCGACACACTAGAGGTTCAAAGTCGAGCATTGAGCATGCTCGAGATTTGGTATAAATTTAAAATTCTAAACATTTATATATTTTGTGGTTGTCCTAATAGTCCAATAAATAAAATCTCTACATGGTTTTATTAATTTTGTTTATTTTTTTATCATTTGTTTTTTATGACTTAATAAAAACATATTCTAGGCTGGAGAATTGGGTCGAGATCCAAATTTTTATTAGATTTTCAGAAAGATGCATGTGAAGAAAGTGGATGGTCAGTATGTTTACAACAAGTCTCAGATGATTGCTGTAAGAAATTATTATATTAATTATATTTTATAAAACTACTATACATTATGAAAATTGTTTTGAATGCAAATTATTAATTTTATTTTTTGTAAATCTAGAATAGTTTTTTTCTCTATTTTATCTCAAGACCTAATGGAGGAACGTGTGATAGCTGCTCATCAACAAGTTGAGAGTTCTATGGATCTTCAACCAATTGACTATGATCCATTTTATTTGGAGATAATAGGAGGTCGAAAGAAGCAGTGAGTGTACAGAATCGGCTCTAAGGGAGTGGCATTTTGTTGTAGTAGTCGTGCTTCTAATTCAACTATCTTAGCAATGGTGGATGAGGCAGTCTAACAACAAGCACAGGAAACCAATTAATGTATTGTAGATAAGGAGACCGAAATGAAAAAAAAGGATAAGCTGATAGATAATTTGATGGGAGAAATGCAAGAAATTAAAGAAATTAAAAATGTAATGCAATAGTAGATATCCTATATCGAGTCATAGTTAGTGGCATTGGCACAACATATAGCATTCTGAGATCCAGCTGTGAATCCTCGTAGGAGAGGCTAGCATTTCCTATAAATTATGAGGATGATTGAGTATGAGAATTATTTTTGAACTGTTATTTATTTTTATCTTCGTGTAGCAAATAATTATGATATTTTTTTGCATGTTTCAAATTTTTTTTTCTAGTTTTGTTCTTTGCATTTCCAATTTACTAAATTATGAATCTTTGTAGGACATATTATGTGAGACAAAAGAAAAAATTCCGATTCAAAGCATTCAGACATTACAATGATCCTTCCAATGCATAGGTCCCATATTTATTGATTTCAACTTTATCAAAAAGAGGGCAAGCTTATCTTATCTTTATTATTCTAAAAACATTTTATTTTTTCACTCTCTTTATCTCTAAACATAATTGCTGGACATCTTTTGGATTTTTGTTGAAGCAGTATGACAATCAACTTTAATTTGTCTGTTCATGTCTATAATATTTTTTTTATATACCTGTTAATATGTTTTTGTGTCTGAATTTTTTGGGTAGAGTTTTAGCCTATTATATGTATGTAGAAGCCTATTTTCAATAGTGGTAGCGATGGTAGTGATGGCAACGGTGGTAGTAGAAGTGGCAGCTATGGTAGTGGAAATGGCAGTGGTGGCAGTAGTGGCAGCGGAAGTATCAGGGACAGCGACAACGGCGACAATGATGGTAGTGGTGGCTGCGGTGGTAACAGTGGCAGAGATGACATCAGCGGCAGTAGCGGTAGAAGTGGCAGAGCGGCAGAAGCAGTAGCAGCCGCAGCAGCGGAATCAATGGCATCAACGGCACCAGTGGAAGCTTTGGCAGCGGCGGTGGGGGCGGTAGTGGCAGCACCGGCAGCTGTAGCGGCAGCACTGGCGGTGGTAGCAGCAGCGGTGCCAGTGACAGTGGCATCGACAGTGGTAGCAGCAGTGACAGTGGTAGAGGCAGGAGTAGCTTTGGTAGCGGGAGCATCAACAACGATAACAAATGCAGTATATACGTACGTATATAGTCAGTATATACGTACGTACAATACTACAGTATTTTATGTACATATATACTAAGTATATATATGTACTCAGTATATATGTACACATTATATTGTAGTTTATATGTACATATACTACAGTAATATATGTACAAGTGAAATACTAGTATATATGTACATATTTACTGCATTAATATATATTCATCAAAACATAGTTTTTTTATTTATTTTGATTTGATTTGGTGGTTTAAATTTCATATAGATATGGTACCGCATTGTTTCCCATACAATGCTTGTATAAGTGAGGACATATTTCAACAAACATGATGCACCGTGAATGAGACATCATTTTTGCAGCAGAAAGTTGATGGTCAGAGGAATAGAGGAAGAAAAAGCAACGTCAATGTATTGATAGATTATACTTTATGCACAGTCGATAGATACATTGATTAATAAGATATAATCTAATTTTTATTATTTTTTTTGTTTTAGTTATTTAAAATATTGTATTAAAATAAGTTTTTAAATGAGTTTTTTTGTTTAATTTAAAATTTTCATTTATAGTTTCTATTTCTATTAAATTTAATATAAAAATATTAAATTATTTAATTAAAATTTTGTTGAAACAGTAGGACAACCAATTGTAATTTTTGTTTGTTCATGTCTATAATAACTATTTTTATATATCTTTGAATATGTTTGTGTTTCCCCAAATTATATGGGTAAAGTTTTAGCCTATTATAGGTATGTAAAACCCTATAATCAGTAGTGGTAGCTACGACAGCGGTGGCATAAGTGGCAGTGACGGTAGTGGCGGAAATGGTGCCAGAAGTGGTTGCGATGGCAGCGGTACTGGTAGTGGCGGTAGCAGCACTGGCAGCGGCAGCGGCAGCATCAGTAGTGGCAACAGTAGTGGCAGCGGCAGACGCGACAGTAATGGTAGCAGCTGCAGTAGAGGCAGTGAAAAAAGCAGTAGTATCAGCAGTAGCGGTGGCTACGGCGGTAGCGGCGGCATCAGTGGCTGCAGCTACAGTAGCGGCACCTACAGCAGCTGCACTAGAAGAGGCAGTGACTGTAGTGGAGGCAGCAGTGGCGGCTGCTTTTCCGGTGGCAGCAGCACCGGCAGCAACCATAGTGGCAGCAGTAGTAGTGGCAGGTGTGGCAGCTAGCAGCAGGGGCGGCAGCGACAGCGAAAGCAGTAGGAATGGAACAAATGTGGTATATACGTACGTATATAGTCAGTATATACGTACGTATATAGTCTGTATATACGTACGTATAATTCTATAGTATTTTATGTATATATATACTGAGTATATATGTACTCGGTATATATGTATGCATAATACTACAATTTATATGTACAAATAATACAGTAATATATGTACGAGTGAAATGCTAGTATATATGTATATTTTTGCTGCAATAATATATATTTATCAAAACATAGTTTTTTTAATTCATTTTGATTTAAATTAGTGGTTTAAATTTTTTACAGATGTGGTATCGCATTGTTTCCCATACGATGATTGTATAAGTGAAGGGATTTTTCAACATATATAAAGCACTGTGACACGGAGAGCTTTTTCGTAGCCGAAAGTTGGTCATTGGAGTAGAGGGAGAGAAAGCAATGTCAATGCATTGAGAGATTATACTTTATGCATAGGCAGTAGATATATTGTTTACTAAGATGTAATATAATTTTTGTTATTTTTTTAGTTATTTAAAATATTGTATTAGAATATGTTATTCAATAAATTTTATTTGTTTAATTTAAAATTTTTATTTTTATAGGTTCTGTTTTTATTAAATTTAATATAAAAATATTAAATTTTTAATTAAATTTTAGTTTAAGCTGTATGACAATCAACTTTAATTTATGTTAGTTCATGTCTATAATAACTGGTTTATATTTCTGTAAAAATGTTTGTGTCTTCGAATTCATTGGGTAGAGTTTTAGCCTATTATAGGTATGTAAAAGTCTATTATCAGCAGCAGTAGCAGCGACGGAAGTGGCGGCAGCGGTAGCGACTATAGTGGTAGCGGCGGTGGCGGCGGCGGCGGTAGCAGTGGCAGCTAGAGTGGCAGCGATAGGAGCGGTGGCATAGGAGGTAGTGGCAGTGACAGTAGCAGCGGCTGCACCGGAAGTAGTGGTGGTAGCAGGAGCTACATCGGAAGCAGTGGCAGAGGCAGCAACGGCAACAGTTCTAGGAGCGGCAGTGGGAGCAGCGACAACAACACCAAATGAGGTATATACGTACGAATAAAGTTAGTATATGCGTACATATAATACTGTAGTATTTTATGTACATATATACTAAGTATATTTGTACTCAGTTTATATGTTCACATAATACTATTGTTTTTATGTACATATACTGCAGTAATATATGTACGAGTGAAATGCTAGTATATATTTACATATATATTGCATGATTATATATGTATCAAAACATAACTTTTTTTAATTTGACTGAGTGGTTAAAATTTCTTATAGATATGATACCATATTATTCCTCATACAAATCATATATAAGTGATGCGATTTTTCACTAGACATTACGTGCCGTGACCCAGATAGCTTTGTCGCAGTAAAAAAATAATGATCGGAGGAGCAGGGGGAGAGAAAACAATGTCAATTAATGATATATATACTTTATGCACTCTTGGTAGATACATTGATGAATACGAAGAAATTAAATTTTGTTATTTTATTGTTTCAATTATGTAAATTATTGAATTTGAATAAGATATTAAATGATTTTAATTTTTGTTTAATATGAATTATTTATAGATTCAATCTTTATTCAATTTGATATAAAAATATTAAATTAATTAGCCAAAAAATTTTAATATAATTTAAATTCTAAAATTAATTTTTAAATTAAATTATCTAGGGAAAAATCCCTTACTAAATTAGCAAGGGAATTTTCCCTAGCAAATTTAGCTTGGGAAATATTAAAATTAGCAACGTATTTTCCTTGCTAATTTTATTTAGCTATGGACTATAACCGTCGGTAAAATTTATAGTTCAGCACTTTAGCTAGGGAATTATACGTCATTATTTTCATTTAGCGATGACAAATCTCATTTATCTTGCTAATTTATCTAGTGAATTTTTCTTTTTTAGCAAGGGATTATTTTGTCACTAACTTTTTAGCTAGGGACACTATCCGTCGCTAAATTTTAGCAAGAAACACTTTAAATAGGGAACTAATCCGTCGGTAATCCGTCGCTATATCTCGTTTAGCAACGGAAAATACACATTTAGCTAGGGAATTGTCCCTAGCTATGTAGGATTTTTCTTGTAGTATAAATAGATAGATAGATAGATAAATATATTGATTAATAGATATAATGATATCCAGAATGATAGATAAACATATAGATATACATATAGATAGGTAGATAGATAGATAGATAAACAAATAGAAAGATAAATAGATAGACTGATAAATATATAGATAGTCACATAGATAGATAGATCTATAGATAGATAGACAGATAGAAAGATAGACAAATAGAAAGAGAGGTAAATAGATACAGAGATAGATAAATAGATAGATAGATAGATAGATATACATATAAATAGTTAGATAGATAGACAGGTAATTAGATAAATTGATAGAAAGAATAATAGTTAGATTGATAGATAGATTTATAGACAAATAAATAGACATATAGATAGATAGATAGAAATATAGATAGATAGATAGATAGACAGATAGATATATAGATAGGTAGACAAATAGATAGACAACTAGATAGACATATATATAGATAAATAGATAGATAGATAGATGAACATATATAGAGACAAATAGATAGACAGATAGACAGATAGATAGATAGATAGATAAACAAATAGATAAATAGATAGATAGGCAGATAGACAGATATATAGATAAACAGATAGATAGAAAGATTGATAGATAGATGGTCAGATTGATAGACATATTAATAGACAAATAGATAGACAAAAAGATAGTTCGATCGACATATAGATAAAAAGGTAGATATCTAGACTTATTGATAGTTCGATCACATATAGATATATAGATATAAAGATATATAGATAAAAAGATTGATAGACATATAGATGTTTGATTTATAGACTTATTGATAGATAGATTGGTAGAAATATTGAGAGAAAGATAGATATAAAGATATAAAATAGATAAATAGGCATATAGATAGACACATTGATAGATAGATAAATAGATAGATAGACATATAAGAACACATAAAGATAGACAAATTGAAAGACAGATATATGTACATATAGATCAATAGATAGATTGATTGATAGAAAGATAGATAGACACATACACAGATAGATATAAAGATAGATAAACATATATATAGAGAAATAATAGATAGATAAATAGATATATTGATTGATTGATAAATAGACAGTTAGATAGACAAAAAGATAGATTTATAGATAGATACATATATTGATAGATAGATTGAAAGGCATAAAGATACATAGATTGATATACAGATTGATAGATAGATTGATATACATATAGAAAGATAGATAGATTGATTGATAGATAGATAAATAAATATATAGATAGATATATATATTCAAAGACAGAATGATTGATAGAATTAATAGATAGATAGATAGACAGATATATAATCAGATAAATATATACCTAGAAAGATAGATAGATAGATAGTTAGATAGATAGATATATAGATAGATACATCGACATGTAGTTAGATAGATAGATATATAAATAGATATATAATAGATATAGAAATAGATGGATAGTTAGATAATTAGATAAATAGATATATTGATTGATGTATAAATAGATATATAGATATATAGATAGACAAATATATAGGTAGATTGATTGATTGTTTGACACATAGACAGATAAACAAATAGATAGATAGGCAGATAGATAGAGAGACAGATAGAAAGACAAAGATAAATTAATAGATAGATTGAAAGATTGACATATTGATAGATTGATCGACAGACAGATAGATAAATATATAGATAGAATAATTGATTGATAGACAGATTTTTAGATAAATTTATAGATAGATAGATAGATAGATAGATCTAAACATAGATAAACATATAGATATACAAATTTATAGATAGAATGATAGATAGATATAAAGATATATAGACAGATAGAAAGATAAATAGATAGATAGATTGATAGACATATTTATAGACAAATAGATATACAGATAGATAGATAGACTTATAGATATATAGATAGAGAGATAGCATGATATACAAAAAGATAAATAGATAAATTAATTGATATATAATATATATAGATAGATAGATAGAGAGAGAGATAGATAAATAGATATATGAATTATTGATTAATAGACAGATAGATAGATAAATTTATAGACAGATTGATAGACGGATAGATATAATGATAGATGAATAGTCAGATAAACAAATACATAGATAGATTTAGAGATAGATATATAGATAGATATATAGATAGATATATAGATAGATATACAGATAGATAGAAAAATAGGTATACAGATAGAAATATAAATAGATACATATTTTTGATTGACAGATTAATAGACATAAAGATATACACATAGTTAGATAGATAGCTAGATCGATATACAGATAGATAAACAGAATGATAGAAAAATAGATAAATAGATTGTGAGATAGATAGATATACTGATAGACTGAATGATAGATAGAATAATATACATATAGATTGACAGATAGATAGAAATATAGCTAGATATATAGATAGATATATATATAGATAGATAGCGAGATAGAGAGAAAGTGATACAAAGATATATAATGATAGATAGGTAGATAGATATATAGATAGATAGATAGAGAGAGATAGATAGATAAATCAATAGATAGATAGGCATATAGATAGTAATATATATAGATAAATAAATATACAAATAAATAATAAATAGATAGTTTGATAGATATACAGACAGAAAGATAGATAGATAGATAGATAGATAGATACACAAATAGATAGATAGATAGACAGACAGATAGATAAACAAATAGATAGATCGATATAATGATAGAAATATAAACAAATAGATATATCAATATATAGACAAATTTATAGAAAGAAAGAAAAATAGATAGATACATAGATAGAATGCAATAGAGATAGAATGATTAATTGATAGACCGATTGATACAATATTGATAGATAGATAGATATAAAGATAGATAAACATATAGAGATAAATAGATAGAAAGATAGTCAGATAGATAAACAAATAGATAGATAGATAGATAGATAGATAGAAATATTTTAATGCAAATAGAAGCATAGATTTAAAGAGATTGGTAGGAAGATAGATAGACAAATAGATAGATAGATAGATAGATATATATATATATATAGACATAGATAGAATGATACACAGATTGATATATAAATAGATATATAAATTGATAGACATATAGATAGAAAATAGATAAATAGACAAATTGATAGAAACATAAATAGATAGGCAAATAAACTTATAGATAGACAGACAGATAGATACTTACATAGATAGATAGGTATACAAATTGATGGACAGATAGATAGACAAATAGATTGATAGAATGATAAACAGATAGATAGACAGATATATTGATAGATAAATAAACAGATTTATCGACAAATAGATTCTTATATAAATAGATAGACAAATAGATAAATAGACAGATAGACAAATAAGATAGATAGACAAATTTATAGATGGATTATTGACATATTGACAGAAGGAAAGAAAGAAAGAAAAATAAATAGATAGATAGAATGATTTAATGATAGATAGATTGATAGAAAAATTGATAGATGAGTTCATAGATTGATTGATCTAATGATTGATAGACATATAGATATGCATATTGATAAATAAATAGATAGAGAAATATATAGATAGACAGATTGATCGACAGCTAGATAGACAAATAGATTGATTGATTATATAACAAAAAGAAAGAAAGAAAGATAGATAGACAGAAAGACAGATAGATATAGATAGATATACAGATATACAAACATATAGACAAATAAACAAATTAGAGAGGAAAATAGATTGTCAAACTTACAGATAAACAAATAGATGAACAAACAGATAGATAGACAAATAGACAAATAGATAGACACACAAATAGATAGATAGGTAGACAGGATGAAAGATTGATAGATAGATAGATAGACAGATAGATTGAGAGATATATTGATAGTCTGATAGACAAATTTATAGATAGATTAATAGATAGATTAATAGATGAATTGATAGAAAGAAAGATAGATAGATAGATTGATAGATAAATAGATTGACAATTAGATAGTCAAATAGATAGACAAATAGTTAGAGAGATAAATTAGCAGATTATTAGACAAATAGATAGTTAGATAGATAGATAGATAGATAGATATATAAATAGATATACAAATACATAGATAGATAGATATACATATAGAAAGAAAATTAGAGAGAAAGATAGATAAATAGAAAGATAGATACAGAGATCGTTATATATTTAGAAAGTCAGATAGAAACATAGATAGGTAGACAGAAGGATTGAAAAATAGATATACTTATATATTGACAAATAGATAGATAGTTAAATAGATAGATAGAAAGATTGATTATCATATAGATATATAGAAAGATTGACAGATTGATAGACGAATAGAAAAAATATACATAGTCATATTGATCGATAGAAAGAAAGAAAGATAAATAGATAGATTTAAAGATTTACATATTGATAGACAGATAGATAGATAGATACATAGATATATAGATAGTTAGATGTATATATTCAAAGATCGATACCTACATAATAGATAGAAATATACATACAAAGAATGACAGATATATAAAAAAATAGATATATAGATAGATAGAAAGATTGACAGATAGATATACAGATAGATAGATAGATAGATAGACACATAGATAGACAGATAGATAGACAGATATATAGATAGATAGATAGACAGATAGATAGAGAGATACATAGATAGATATAAAGACTAATAGAAAGATAAATAGATAGACAAATAGATAGAGAGATAAAAAGATAAATAGATCGATATACAGATTGATTGATTGAGAGATAGACACATAGATATATAGATTTAGTTAGATATATAGTTTGATAGATAAATAAATAGATAAATAGATAAACATTTATATTAAAAATAAATTGATAAGTAGATTGATAGAAACACAGACAGACAGATATATAGATTGAAATATATAAAGTTATATAGATAGTTAGATATAGAGAGAGAGAAAATATATATATATATACATACAGATAGGCGGATAGACAAATTGATAGTCAGAGTCATTTACAAAATAGACAAATAGATAGATACATAAATATATAGATATAGATAGATAGTTAGTCTGTTAGTTAGTCAAGGAGGCTAACAGTCATGCATGTAGGAAGACATAGAAACAAATAAGCAAATACAAATAAACAAATACAAATAAACATATAGATAGATAGACATACATACAACCATATAGACAGACAAACAAATATAAAAATAGACACAGAAATAGAGAGACATACTTCAGATAAGCAGATATATATATAATATATAGTTTGCAAATTAGATTAATAGATAGATAGATATATAAACAAATTTATAGATATATTGATATATAGATATACTGATTATTAGTTAAATAAATAGACTAATATATTGATATATAGATATACTGATTATTAGTTAAATAAATAGACTAATATATTGATACATAGATAGATGGACAGATAAATAGACAGATAGATAAATAGAGAGAGATAGATAGATAGAAAAATAGATAGACAAATAGATAGATAAATAGATTCATAGACATATTGATAGAGTGATAGATAGACATATAGCTAGTTAAATTGATAGTAATAATGATAGACAGGTTTATAGATAGATTGATAGACACATTGATAGATAAATTGAAAGAGAGATTGATAAACATATATATAGTAGATAGATAGATCAAATGATTGATAGATAGATATAAAACTAGATCTATATATAGATAGATAGATACATGGAGAGATATATAGAAATATAGATAGACAAATAGAAAGAAATATATAAAATTTAAAATATAGACAAATGACTTACATATAGATAGATAAATAAATTGACATATCGATAGAAAGACAATTAGATATATAGATAGATAGATAGATAGATAGATATAAAGATAGATAAATAAATAGATATTCATATTGATAGATAGATAGATTTATTGATATATAGATAGAAATATAGATTGATAGATAGACAAATAGAATGATAGATAGATATATCGATAGATACTTATATAGATTGATAGATTATAAATAGATAGTCAAATATATAGATAGATTGAAAGATATACAGATAGATAGATAGATAGACATAAAAAAGATATAAAGATATATAGATAGATTGATTGATATATAGATAGATAGATTGATATATAGATAGATAGATAGACATATATATAGACATATAGACAGATAAATATATAGAAATATAGATTTATAGAAGAAAGATAGTTAGATAGATAGATAGATTGATTGATTGACAGATAGTTTGATAGATAGATAGACAAAAAATTAGATAGATAGTTAGATAGACATACATACAAATAGATAAACAAACACACAGATAGAAAAATAGAAAACCAGATAGAGATTTAGACAAATAGATTGATAGACATACATATAGACAGAAAGATAGTTAGTCGGTCAATTAGGTAGGTAGGAAGACAATCAAGCAGGTAGACACACAGACAAATAGATAGAAAGACAAGCAAATAGAAAATTAGACAAATAGATAGACAAATAAACATATAGACATACAAATAAATAGGCAGACAAACAAACTCATAGAAAGATTATAGATAGGTAGTTATATAGTCAGTTTGATAAATAGATTAATATACAGATTGATAAATAGATAGATATCTAGATTTATATATAGTTAGATATATACACACACACACACACACACACACACACACTAATATATAGATAGATTAACGTACAGATAGATAGACATATAAATAGACATATAAATCGAAAGAGAGATAGATAGATATATATATATATATATAGACAAATTGAAATTTAAATAGATAGATATAATGATATATACAAATATAGATAGATAGATAGATAGAAAATAGCTAGATATATTGATATAAAGAATTATAAACCAAATGATATAGAGATCGACACACATATTAATAGACAGATAGATAGATACATAGATAAATAGATATATTGATTGATTGATATATCGATATATAGACAGATAGACTGATACATAGATAGATTCATAAACAAATTGAGAGATAGATTGATGGACATATAGATAGATTGATGGACATATAGATAGATAGATAGATAGATCGATAATTTGATAGATAGATTGACAAAAAGATTATCAAATAAGTCATTAGATAGATAGAATGATAGATTGATAAATTGATTGATTTACAGATAGATTGACATTTTGTTAGACAAACAGAATGATTGATTGATAGTTAGATAGATCGATAGATAGATAGATAGTTAGATAGATAGACATATCAATAAACAAACAGATAGATAGATAAATAGATAGATAGATAGATAGACAGATAGATAGAAAGATAGAAA